>QKYT01000053.1:100389-128669 GCA_003550305.1 Glomus cerebriforme | reverse complement strand
AAGGGAAGGTTTTGAGTTAGACATTGGTAAATTTAAACTCAAAAATTTAGGTAGACGTGGTGTAGTGCGTGGTGTTGGACCTTGGACGCGTTATTTATTTAAGATCCGATCTGGGTGAACACCGATTTTGGATGATCGGGTTGACTGACCGCTGATCGATTTTTTAACCAATCATCTAAGGGCACATTTTGCGATCAATCCGGTCCGATCTAGAAATGAACAGGGCTAATGACTACAGATTTAACATGTGATATCATCACGTGATAAATATTTCAATTGAAAAAAAAAAAAATTTTCCCGTCTATCATCAAAATATCTTTCATGATTTTAAATGAGAGAATAATTTTTTGTTAAGATTCTTTCTAAAAAAGAGAAGCTAAGAGGCACACCTTTATCTTTTAGTATATAGGTTTAAAAGTTTAAAAGTTTAGCTTTATTCTCCTCCCTAGAATTTATCAGTTATTATAAACGAAAAAAACGCGAAAAAGAGTCTATCTCTTTAACAGTTAGTAATAAGAATTATTGTACCAGTGTAACCTGGAAAATAAAAAGATGCTTTATAAATAGGGCTGATCACAAATTTTGAAAAAAAAAGTTTTTTTTTTTTGCAAAAATGCCTCGTCGAAAGTCTGCTGCTTCAAGAGCTCCCAAACAAAAAAGGCCAGCTTCTACTTTACCAGCACGTCCTGCTCCACCGCCAACAAAACCTGCACAACAAGCTAATGCTAATGTTCCTGCTGTTCCATCTAAACAACAAACTGGTTTAGCAGAACAAAGGCCTGGTTTGTTTGGGCAGGTAAACACATTCTCGAGTTATTGATTTTTTTATGACTATTAGTCAAATAATAATTTTTTTTTTTACAATCAATTTACCTGTAATTAGATGGCTTCAACCGCTGCTGGTGTAGCTGTTGGACACACCATTGTAAGTAATTTATAACTCAATTGTTCTTTTAGTGATAATTATTAACTTCATAAAATATCAATAGGGTCATGGTATTACTGGCTTATTTTCAGGTGGTAGTTCATCTGAGACACCAACTTCACAAGATCAAACTCAATACGCACCTCAAACTCAGGATGGGGTAAATCACAATTTATTTTATTCATTATTATTATTATTTATTATTATTACTTTGATTACTTAATCTCTTAAACTATTCCTTTTATAGCAACCTCAATATCAAACTTTCCAAAATGATAATTATGGTGCAGCTTCATGCGAAGGGGATGCTAAGGCTTTGACAAAATGTCTGGAATTAAATAATCATAATATTAGTCTTTGTCAATATTATTTAGAGAACCTCAAAGCTTGTCAACAAATGGCTTCTCGATTTTAGTTTGATTATTCAATAACTCGAGATTGATTTGTTTTTCTTTTTTAAATAATAATAATTACGTGGCGAAAAACATTAAATACTTTTGATTAATTCAAAAAATTAACAAATTTTTTGGTTTATTTTCAACAATGTACTTTTATTACAAAGCTCCTATGGTTTTTTTAATGAAGGAAATAGGAAATGAATAATATTAGTAGTTATTTTAACAGAAATTAAGTGACAATTTATTATTAAATCTATTAATCAATTCTGCTTTGGATTTTTTATTCATCATATAAAACGTTTGAAATATCTTTAGGGTTTTTCCTTAATATTTCGAGGTAAGAGTCGCGTAATGCCATTATAAGCGCTTGCAATTTTTTCGATCGTCGAAAATGCATAGAGAGATCCGCATTTTCTTCTACTACTCTATTGGCCAAATTAAAACTTTTTTCCAAATTTCTATATTATATAAAATAATATTAAATTATTAAAATCTTATTTAATACATTCTCACTATATTTTTATACATACGCCGGAATAAGGTCACGTGTTTCATACAATGCTTTATGATGTCTAAGCACTGCATTTGGAATATAAATATCCATTACTCGCTCCAATTCACGTATTCGAATCTCATCTTAAAAAAATTAATTAATTAATTCATTCATAATTTAGATATTTAGATTAAGTCAATTCTTATTACCTTCATCAGTCATCATGTTATTCGTATCTTTTATGAAGTCGATAATATACGATTCTAAGAATTTGTCGAAAAGAGTATCCAAAGAATTTGTGACTTCCTAATGACAGTCAATAATAAAAAAAACATGTATAATTAATGTTACCAAAAATGGGTGTGTTTGAAATTTTTTTTTTAGCTCATACTTTAATACGTCTATTCCAATCGTCCATATCTTTCGAATTAGGTCTAATTGGAAAAAAATAAGTAAGCTAAAGGAATAAAAAAATAAAATAAAATTAAAATTAAGCAGAATCATTAATTACTTCTTAGGTTTTGACATCCATACTTTCCACCAAATTTCATATTTATTATAATATTCTATCATAGTGTAATAATTTTGATGCTCAACATATACGGTGTCGACCTCATCATCATCATTTTCTTCAGATTTCACATAACGTATAATTGATAAAGGCGATTTTGAATTTTTCATCTCCATTATAATCCTACCCGCTATATTCATCTTTCCGGAAGCTAATGATATAATTAAATCGTTAAGTTAATGTAGTAAAAACAAAAAAAAACATTTCTTTTTGAATAATTTTAATTACCAAGAAATCGTCTGCATAAAGTATTTCCTAATTTTAAGGCTTCGCGATGTTGCTCCTTGTTAAACGTTAACCATTCCAATGCACGAATTTGAGTTCCTTCGATCGCACTTATAGGTTCTTTCAAAGATATTATTCTGATGTCAAATACAGTACCATATTTGTCCTGCATAATATCGATTCAGTTGATAAAATATTTCCTTTAAGAAAACGATTTCTAAAAAATATCTATTACATACTGCGTCTTCAATTTCTTTAAATATTAATTCAAAAGTTCTACGTGCAATGGCGATCGCATTGAGACCATACTGTTCTGCCAAAGTGATAAGTTTATGCCGTTCTGCATAACTTGACGTTATATCTAATTACATGAACATAATTAAGTTGGGTTGCTATTATACTTATATATTTAATGAAATATAAGATAACTACCTTTTAAAAACAAAGCGTAAATTTCAATAGAGATATCTCTAGGTAATTTTGAAGCATATAACGCAATAAGCTTATTCTATTGATTTAATTTGGTTAAATTATTAATAATTATTATATCAGATAGTAAAATAAATAAAATATACCTGTCGATATTCTATCAATAATTCAGTATATAATTTGATAATATTATCCGATTCCTTGTCCGGAGTTGGAAGCATCAAATCTCGCAAATACAAAATTAAATGCGTTGACAGGCGAAGAAAATGAACATATGCAATTTCACTAGATAAAAATTATACAATTAATAAATATATTTCTATAAGTTAAAAAATCTTTCCAAAATATTATATTTACTCTTCACGACTTAATCGTTTATCAACTATTTCCTCCTTTAATTGTTTAATCATTTCTTTTGAATCATTCAAAATAATCAGCTTTTGAATAATATGGAACTTTTCAATATCAGGATCCCTAAAGTCATTAAATTAAGTGAATTTTATGGATAATTTTACATTACTCTTAAATGTATTGTATGCTTGCCTATCGACTCTTTTTGATTCTACTATTCCAAATATTTCGTTTGGTGGGATAACTTTGATATTTATGGATAAATGATCGTCGTCACTAACACCCATATGTCGAACGTGCTTACTAAAATACTTTAAATAAATAAATAAGAAATAAATTGCTAATAAATTAAGGCAGTAATATTTAAGAATTTTTAATTCAAATACACACCTCGTCTTGCTGACATTCTATTAAGCTATGATAATAAGCCCAAACTTGATCTTCCCAAGTCCGACAAACAGGAAGAATCTAAAAATATAAAACACTGAACATCACAATTGTTGCATAATAATATTGATATTATAAATGCTCATAATATATTCACGTTTTCATAATCTCCACTAAGAACACCATAAATTGCCCGATCATAAGTATTAAGATTTTCCTATAAATAAATATAAAATACTTATGTAAAAAGTAAGCTTAAATAAATTTATTATAATGGTAAACATTTACCTGATTAGCACAATGATAACACGTTGCACGCCATATGTGCCGATTAATATTACCAATTGTCGTTATATCATCATCGTCTTTTAACGTAAATTATTTAATTAGTTTTTGCAATATTAATAGTATTTTAAATCAAATCATAATAATCTTCAAGGTTGTATTCATAATTCATCCAAGGTTTATAACATCAAATCCATATTCACAAATTATGGATTGTGAGTTTATAACCTATCTCACAAATGTTACAATTCTCTACCAAACAGAAACTTTTCATAAAAAATAATATTCTAATTCAGCTCAAATGAATATATGAATATTTCCAAGACTTTTTGATTCTATTTGACATTACCATCAACTTTTTCATTGTATAATATAATCCCACTCATACTGGCAGTTCGCCAGAAATGACCATTTTTATCGCTAATATCCATTGCATTGTCAACTTGGCCTCTTCGCAAATATTCAAATATAGATCTTACAAGCTCTTTTTCGTGTTCCTAAATTAATCATAACGTAAATAATTTAATAAAAAATGAGATATTGAAATAATTCGAATTTACCTGATCAAGGGAATTCAAAGCTTGTTGAGTTCTGTGAGGGCCATCCGGATCAAGGTATTTATATTCTAAAGAATCTCTTTTTTTAGGATCCAATAAAATCGAATTTTTTGTGAAAGAACGATATTCAGGATTTGTTTCTACAGTAATAAATTCTGGTGCTATCTTCCACAACCATTGACGTACAATCTATAGAATGAATAAAGTTTAATTAACCATTATAAATTAATAAAAAAATTTTCAATAACTCACCCAAGCCTCAGCAAAATCCTTATTGCTCGCGAGAAGCTCACAAAGAAGTTGACCATCCGTTTGAAATGGGCTTCTTGTTTCATCAGTATTTTTTATAGGTGTGAATCGATATCTATTTGATAAAAATACCTTTTTTTTTAAAAAAAAAAACCAATTATGATAAACATGAATTATTAATATTCAAAACTCCACTTACTGCGATAATAGTTTTAATAAATTCCACGTATTACGTTCAGCTTCCCAGATTCGATATTCTCGAGACTCAAAATTAAACATTCTACTACTCTCCTCGCGGGAACTATATGGAAATTATTGACACTAAATTACGCGTTCAAATAAATATCATGGTTTGAATCAACATTAGAACAAAACCTACTATTCATCGCACATTTGTTCATAAATTTCGGGTGTACTTCCTATATCTTCCTGATGCTGTGTACTTTCATATGCTTCAGCATACCTTTGAATTACATCATTACTAAAGTATATTTCATCTGTAAAGATTAATTATTGTTATCCACATTAATTAAGTCTCGAACTCCCATATATTTCAATCTATAAATTAATAAAATTTCAAACCATTGTTCTGTATACTTGTATCCAAACTGGCAATGGGTGAATTTACCTAAAAAAAGTTAATCAGCCTATCAGTATAAAAGTAAAAAAGATATAAGCTAAAGTATTAAGGAAATTGTATAGTAAACTAACAAAATTGGGAAAGCCACTAGTGACAAACAATTCAGAAGAAGATTGTGGGGTGGCATATATCGAAGGAGTATATCTCGACGTTTCTTGAAACTGTGAAACGCGCGGCGTGCTCATAGAATCAACATCCATAAAAGTATTTTGTTCCATTTTTGTGAAAAGTCTTTATACTTATGCGATACGCAAGTTGAATAAAGATCGCGATAATTTAAATAATACTAATCATTTTCGTATCACCAAGAAAATCAACTGATGATTGGCCATCTAAATGCATAAATCGTTCATTTGTGGTGTCGGCGATTACTCAATAAAATCATCCACAATCTTACTGAACACTTTATTTTAGGAATTTCTTCAGTCAAAAAAAAAATCAAATTTTTTTTGGGTAATTTCCAGGACAAAAATCGATTAAATTAATATTAGTTTAAAAGTAAACCAATAAAAGTATGGTGAATTTGTTCTACAGTATTATATAGAAAGACAACTATGTTCATGCTAATTTTTCTAATAAATATCTCTATCTTAATGTCTTTATAACAAAAATTATATGAGGATATTATTCAAAAAATCACCGATTTTCGATTTCAGTTTTTTAATTTTTGAGTTGTAGTATTAATATTATTAGTCACATTAGCATTAGTATCTAGGGATTAAATGAAAAAAATTCCCTCAATTTGCATATTTGTATTGTAGATTGATTTTATTAATCCAATATGAAATACTATTTGGTTAACTACTTCTTTGCTTATGTTATAAACTGCCAATCATATCTTTGTGGATTCCTAAATTTTTTCTTTTTAAAAAAATGAATAATAGAATCCTGGATATCTAAAATGTAAATTATAAGTGAACTATGCCAGATTTATTTTGTAAAGGATGATAAGTTGTATCCAAATTAGAAAAATGATTATTTTGAATTTTGAATTTTTATATGAATTTATTAAACCCACCTTACCTAATCCATTTCTACATTACAACAAGTTTTTGTATATAATTATGGCATTTCTACAAGTTACTTAATCTGAAAGATGAAGTAAAGATATGAAAGTAAATTTATCAAAATTGGACGAACATTCATAATTTACAAAATTTTTTTCATATAGAATGTAGTATAATTTAATTTGGTTCTGACAACTGAAGGCTAATTCTATTGAACGAACAACTTGAGAAAGTTTTTACATTTTTTGAATAATAAAAAACTAGATTAGTTAAATCGGTTGACAAGGTTGTATCATGTGTATATGTATTCATCATCTTTAATTCTTGGATGTTGTTAAATTCTTTTCTTTTCGTTGAGTTTAAATCGCTGACCATTGAAAAACAGCATGAATGCTCATCATCTTGGGACTTCATCTAAATCATAATTATTCAATTGGTTAATCCAAAGATGTTATCTAACTCATTTTTGGGTGCACAACGATCAGATTTACTTAATCTAGCGCTCAACCTTTTTGTATATATTGTAAATCAGATCTATTAGATCTAGTAGATGTTGATTTTAAACATTAGTACAGTGATGATAAAAGTGTTACTTTAATCCTTTCTTCATAACATCCTTACAAAAAACAGTTAAAATCCAAAAACAATAACTTAGAGTTCTTACAATGACTTCTAAACATAGGCATAACACTTATTGGTTCATTTCTGGTAAATTTTTATATACACTGCGTAGTCCAATTTTAGCAATATAGTTATAAAAGAAATAAATAATAGTTATATAAAATAAACTTTTTTTTTTTTTTTTTGCATTTAAATAGTTCCTGCTGAAGGAAACAAATCAGTTGTATTTGAAAAGTTAAGGTCAAAATTATCTGCTTCGGGATCCGATTATGCTGAAGTATACCAATTCTTAATCCCAGAATTTAAGGTAGGCTCAAAAATATACGTTTTTTATAAGATGAATTTTATTTAATTTATATAAATTTGTTTAAATTTCTAATACGATAGATTGGAACACTTGATGCACTCGTTGTTATTTCAGACGAGCTTGTAAAATATGATCAATCCTTTGAATCGACATCTTTCAAGATTGTTGATATTCTTCGCAACCTTTTACGTGGTGACTTGAACCAAGTTGAAGCTAATTTAATCGTGAACGATAGTAAGTTACTTATTTATTATTCTATTTTTTTGTAAAAAAAATATCTATTAAAGAAATGAATTCTTAAAGAGACAACACTTATTTATAGGTATTTGAAATATTCACCTATTTTTATTAACAGAATCTGTCGAACAATATTTAAAGACTTTTCAATGGGATACTATGAAATTTCGAGCCGAAAAATCTCTTCAGGAGATAGCTCAAATCCTTAGCAAGGTCTGAAATTTTATTGGTATTATTAAAAAAAAAAACCATTTTCATACTATATTTCTAAATGATTCATTACTATAACAGGAAGTAACATCAATTGACAACCTTATGAAAGCTAAATCGGCTCATTATAATCAAATTAGAAGTAACCTTCAGGCTTTGGAACGAAAACAAACGTAAAATAGTTTATTCTTTTTTACAATATTCATTTTTTTTCTTTATTATTTTCGTTCATTAATTATATTTATTAATTGGCAGTGGAAATTTAGCAGTACGTAATGTGGCAGATGTTGTTAAAAAGGAACATTTCGTCTTGGATTCAGAATATTTAGAAACCTTGGTTGTAGCAGTTCCTAAGTAAGATTTGACTTTTTAAATATTCAAATTTATATTCTTTGAATTTTTGCTAATTATAAGCGGAATTTAAGGAATCGTTACAAAGATTGGAATTCCAAATATGAAAGTATCACGCAAATGATTGTACCCCGTTCTTCTCAGTAAGTAACAATATTTTTTTCCCCCTAAAATTGATGAAAGTTTTCTCTAACAAAGATCTAAAAAAATTATAGAAAAATCGCAGAAGATGATGAATATGGTTTGTTTACCGTAACTCTCTTTAAGAGAGTGAGCGAAGAATTTGCGAATAAATGCCGAGAAGAAAAGTAATCATTCAATTAGATGAATTATTCAAAATTTAATATTAAATTATTTATATTGATCTTATTTAATAACTTAAAGGTTTATCGTAAGAGATTTCAAATATAATGAAAATGATATGGAAAATCAGCGTAAAGAATTTGAGGAGGTTGGAGCTATAGAAAAAGAGTTATCGGTAAATGTCAATTTTATAATATATATATTATTATATATATTACGAAATTTTCTGTACCTTTCTTTAAATTTATGTTAATTCAAAATCACTTTATTTAATTAGGCTGAATTATTAAGATTGGCCAGCGCAAATTTTGGAGAAGTTTTTACATCATGGATTCATCTCAAAGCTTTGAGAGTTTATGTTGAATCCGTCTTACGTTATGGTTTACCACCAGATTTTATGTCTGCAATTATAAGAGTAAGTGATTTATTTTAATCATATATACTTAAAACAAGATAATAACGCATAATTGTAATTTATTTGATTTTAGCCAAAACATAAAATGGATAAAAAAATAAGGGAAATACTAAATGATCAATATGGAAAACTTGGTGGTTCACATGGTCGTGATGAAAATAATGAAAGTATTGAAGAATATCAAAATTTGATTGATAAGGATTATTATCCTTATGTATATTATTATCTTGAATTTGACATTTATAAACGATAGATGATTTAAAAAGATTATTGATTAATATAAATAATAATTAGGAGGTTAAAAATGTGACCAACTTTTATTTCGATCACATTCTTTTTATTGATTTATTTATTTATTATTATTTATCTATTCCTTATATGTGATTCTTTTATCTATTTAATAATATTTATGCAAATTATTTATACAACTTGAATAAATTAAATCAGATTAAATCAGATGTATTGACTTCATAAATGATTGAAGATGCATATAAAGTATCCTAATTCTATGGTATTATTAATTATTATTATTACTTTTATTATTTATTTATTTTCTCAAACCTATGCCCGAATAAATTATATATTATCAATTTTTTTTTCTTAAAACAATTATAATAATAAATGTTTATATAAATCATTGACTTCTCATATAATATTCAATAGCCGTTGAAAAAGCTGCAAATCCGGCACATCCAATTAAAGCGGCCTGTGGACCAGATCTGGCTGCTAATACAGCTCCAGTTATACAACCAGATGCTGTTCCATTATATATATCATTTTTTGCTCGATACTATAATATAATATAAAAATAAATAAATAAAAATATACATATAAATAATAATTGATAAGAAATTTACTTACTGTTTCGATAACACATTCAGTACCAGAAAATATTGCGCCTACTACAGCAAAATTTTTTGCTAAAGAAAAAGAACGTTGTGCCATATCTTTTGCTGTTGCTTTTAATTGCTGTTTCATTGGTTGTTCATAAATTGCTGGATCTACTGATGCCATCTCAAATGATGACATAAACATTCCAAATACTCCTCCTAATACAAATCCTATTTGATATATCCAATAAAAAATATTTAAAGATAGGATCGGAAGATAAATAAATAATATATAGGTATATAGCTTCTTTTTTTTTTATATTACCTCCTGCACCACTAAAACCAATTTTTAATAAACATGATTCCTGTACCATTTGCATATATTTCATAGCATCTTGATCATTCTTAGGAAGTATAGCCATTATTATTTATTAATAATTCGTTGAAATTAATAAAGAAAAGAAAGAAAAAAATTTTTTTTTTTTTCAAAAAAAAAAAAAAAAAATTTGAGATCCTATTTATCGACGATTGTGTGACGTTAATATACACTGCACCCTACACGTGAGTTATCGTAAAACCAACATTTGATCGGCTTATAAACATAATAATAAACATATTATGTAAGATGTATCTAATACTTAATATGTAGGTTTACATAGATGTTTACATAAAATTATTCCAGAAGCGATGGAATTTATTCCATTAATTACGTATTAAAGGAAGTCAATCATGGATAATTATGGAAAAGAATTCCAAAGAAAAAGTAATTGTTCGCGTTCCGTATTTTTTTTTTTTTTTTAAAAAGAAAAGAATGTATTTATTAAATAATATATATATAATATAAAGGGTACAATATACTGTATATCTGTATGTATTATAATCACATAATATATTACATAAACTAACAAATATTTTGATAAATAATTATGTCAAAAATTTTTTTAAATACCACTCAAAAAAAAAAGCCAGAGATAAGGAAAAAGAAATCCAATCGCAAGGAACCGATCAGATTGGCGTTATCGTACGGCGTAATAGTTGGCTACTTTAAAATTTTTTTGATTGTTCTTTCCAATATCAATAGCAATATCAATAGCTGCGTATGTACACAAACTTCCGCCTATCTATTAAACCCCCGGCTAATATTAAACCATTAATTACAAATTTTCCGTTTACCCCCGTCTAATTATTACGATCTTCCACTCAATTATTGCCTAATCATTATGAATTTCCCACTCAATTATTACTTAATTTATAATTGTTTATGAACTTTATCTAATTATTATTATAATTTTCATTATTTGAAGTTTTTTTTTTTTTTTTTAAACCATCCAAAAAAAAATATATTATCGCGTGTGAAAAAACTTCAAAATTAATTTTCCGATTACGTAAGACATTATCAAATAAACAACAAAAGAAAATCATAACTATAACGTTATTATTCCGAAACGATAGACATTGGTTGAATGAATTCCTAAAATTTTTTAAATAATCACCGCATGATATGAATGACAAATGATATAACGAGCAAAATAATTTTTTTTTTTTTTAAAAAAAAAAAAAACTTATATAAAAACGACTTAAATTTTTTATTCCAAGTTAAAAAAAAAAAAAAAAAAAAAAATCAAAAAAAAATTTTTTTTTGCGTTTTTTTAAAAAAAAACAATAATAATAATAATAATAATAATAATTTCAAATCCTTTTCCTTTCCTTTTTTTCTTCTTCAAATGATGGAAACAAATTTACCAAATGAATGCCTCTTAGAAATATTCAAATATCTCGATAGAAAATCATTATATTCCGTATTATTGGTTAACAGAACGTGGTGTCGAATAAGCGTACCAATATTATGGAGAAACCCATTTAAAGAATATCAAATCACCAATTCAACAAATTTCGAACCATTTAAAATGATATTACCATTAATATCCTATCTTGATAAAGAAACCAAAATATCATTAAAAATCGATGAAACGATGACGACATATTATATTCCAAAAAAATCAACATTTAATTACGCATCATTCATTAAAGAAATGGATTGTATTAATATGTATCATCAATCAATAACATGTTTAAAAAAATTACGACAAATTCAAGAATGTCCATCATCATTAATTTCGATGAATAATAATAATAATAATAATAATAATTTATATTATGAAATGATTCAAAAATCCGAAAAGAATTTTAATTATAATGATATAAAACATGAGATTGAAAGTATTTTAAATATAAAAAGTATATTAAACCAAGAAGATTCTAATAAATTTGTGGAATCAATTTATAAAATTATTATAAATAATTCAAGGGTTGAATCATTAAATTTGGACATTTTTTATTGGTTTTCAAAAGATTTTAAAGATAATTTTAATTTTCTTTCAAAAATTCCTGAAGAAAATGGATTTTCTGGTTTCTTTTTAAGAACGATTCATTTTAAATTATTAACAAAAGATGTTAATATATTATTTCATTTCTTAAATTTACCTAATAATCAAATTAGGGATTTATCTTTAAGTTTATATGATGAAAATGAAGATGATGATTATTCTTCTGAAGATTCTCATTATTTAGATTTAATTAATTTATTTAAATCTCAACATCATCTTGAAATTTTACACGTTAATTATAATTCTTATTTTGCTAAATTAATTCTATCCGAATTACAAAATAATATTCATTCTATAATAAGATTGAATTTATTATCTCATAATAATATTGAAAAGTCTAATCATTATTATTTAAATGATGAATGGAGTAATTCTTTGGAATTAACTTTTAATGATTTAAAAAATATCACCGAAAATTTAAATTTAAAAAATATTTCTTTTTCAAAATTAAAATCATTAAAATTGGATTGGAATACTTTTAGTTTTAATCAATTAAAATCTCAAGAAAATGAGATACATCAATCAATCATTAATTTAATACAACATCATAATATTGATTTAAAACAAATTAATTTGAATCCTTTATTAGAATTTCATTTTAAAAATATTTTTAAAGTAATATAAATATACTGTATATATATTTATTTAAGAATAAATAAAAAATAAATTTAGTATATATATATACATATATATTACATGTATTGTATTTTTCTTTCTATTTATTTTATTATTATTTTGTAAGATATTGTATATCAATTATTATCAAAGTAAATAAATTTATTATGCCGAGAAAAAAAAAAATTATTATATGCCAAGAAAATGTGTGTTGACAAAATTTTATCATGATATTTTTAAATAAATTTATTACCTGTTTAATCTACATCTAAAAATGAAAATAAAGTTGTTTGTTTATCCTTACAATAATTGTGTGTAGCAAGATATGAACAATGACGCGTTATTATACTGTTAAGGTATAGACATGACAACGCGCCCAATTTTGTTCATGGACTAATAGTACCCCTAGTACCCTATTACACCATTTATTTGTAAGCATTATCAAATGATTTCATAATGAAATTACTGATTCTACGTATAATCTTCCGAAAATTTGGCTGGAATTATAATATTTTATTCGGATAATTCTTTTTTCTTATTTATATTTTAATCGGTAAGTCTCGTTTATTTCATCTTTTGAGTAGGACGCGATAAGCCCATAAAAGTTCAATATACCGAATATATCAGAGCTGTCCATTCTATGCAATTTTAAAACACATTGGTTTGATGGACGTTATTAATGAATGTTTTTTTTTTTTTTTTGAAGAAATCCGACTTCGGAATATCCTATATAGGATATAGCGAACCTCTAATATTATTATTATCTGTTATTGCAAGTCTTTAAAATCATTATCCTATCAGTTATTTTATGTTATTTTATGCAATGAACTAATGAACTCGTGCAATTAACTGTTAATTGAAAAAGTATTATTTCTTGTAGTTAAAGGGCAAAAATTCTGATCGCCTCATTATTCAAGCTTTAAAATATATGAAAGATTATTTCAGTACAATTTGTAAGTCAAGTTTTATTTATCACCTCAATGAAGTGAATAAAATAAATACTTTTAGATAACATTTAATATTCAAGATAATTATAATATGATTAAAAACATTTTAAAAAGCGACAACTATAATTCTGTTATATATTCGTATAGCATCTTTAAGTATAACATATTCGTATCTAAGTATAAATGTATAATATATTCGTATCATTGCATTTATAAGTATAATATATTCGTTTAACAACCATTTTTACTAACAATATACTGTATTAATATATTCAAGATCAATCTTTGACTATTTAATGTTGCAAAAGAATATCGTTTAAAATAACCGCTTATACAATATATGATATGATATATATTAATATTTTTCAATTTCTATCATATCTTTATATCTCTTGCAGAATTGATTGGTAAAAAACAAAAATTCTAAAATTCTAACTTGGCTTTTGATATTTATTTCGTAAGCAAAAGAATCCAGGTCACGTAAGATGCCATCTTTTACATGTACAATATTTATTTTTTAGATACATACAATTATGCACGAAATGCATAAAACTAATTAGATATGAGATTCTACTTATCGTCAAAAATTTACGCAAGATAACATCACGATCTTACATAAAAGTACCACAAACAAAAATTTAGCATTTGATTTGTAATTGCTAATTCATACATAATTAATTAGAGTTATCAAAAACTCACTATTTATTAAATCATTTATTTAATTTGCTATATACCATGTTGAAATCAAACTTTAAAAAAAAAATTAAAAGATGAAATAATTTCTTCATCTTATGAGAAGGCATAGCAATATTTCAATCCATTTTTGCTTTGCTGTTCCTAAAACTATATGCGCTTTCATTGCATAAATGAGGCGTCAAGTTTTTTTTTTCGAGTATGCATGTCAAGATCACACAATGATTATGTCATAGAATTGCATTCTAAACTTGTAACAACTTTTATCATGTGATTTAAAAAAAATTATGTAATATTATAATTTGACCGCGATAAAAGAATTTTTTTTTTCATAGCATACAATATTAAGAAGGTATGTATTGTTAAAGTTTAATCATAAATGAAACATGTAATTTATTAATTTTAATTTCTATTGGAGATTATTATTAAAGTTAATACGGGCCGAAATTTTATAATCCAAGCCAGAATTAACTTCAGTTTACAGTATTATGTTGTTTCACGTGATTTAATTTATAATCCTTTATTATAATATACTCGTTTAATAGGTTCACCATTTTTATTTTTTAAATTCCAAAATTGTTGTTCTAATTTCATTGGATCTACCACAGCTTTTTGTGGAAAAGCGGCAATAGCCAATGGTAAAGCAGTCATCAATGTTATTGTTATAATTCCTAAAATAATATATGTATATATTTTTGTTAATATAAGTAAGAAAAAAAAAAATAAAATGCAAAAAAAAAATTTTTTTTTTTACCAAAATTAAATGGCATTGAAAGTCTTGGATTCTTTTTTAGTAAATTAGTTTTTTCAAGTTGAGAAAGTACAAGTGGTGGAACCGTTAATACAGGAGTAGTTGTTAAAACACGTGAAATGGCAACTTGACCAACAGCCGATGCACCAGCTTTCTTTGATTTACCCAAATTATTTCCTTCTTCATCATAAATATCAATTCCATCTCTAAGTTCTTTCATTCTCATCAAATATACATTAACAGTACCAGCACTGGCAACAGCTATAAAAGGAACTAATCTCGCTAATATACCACGTACAGATGATTTTAAGAATGTAAGTCGTGGTACAGCCTGTGTAAGCCCAACTGCTAATCCACATGAAGTTGTTACGGCTGAAATATACGCGACTGAATATTTTTTAAAAATTAATATTTAATTAAAAGTTGTGATTTTTTTGTAAAAAAAAGAATACATATCACTTACTTGCAGTCTCCTTTAAACTCATTTCAGTTGTCTTGTTAGCATTTGAATAATTTATAGCTACATTGATACTTTGATTTGTCCATTGCCAAAATATAATACTACCTATCTAAAATTCTAAAAATGTCAGTTTTCTTTAGAATTCTTTTTTTTCAATAAAAAAAAAAATTCATCTTATTTAGAAAAATAAAAAATTATCTTACACTTGGATTAGGCGTTAGCATACCAGCTACAACGATAAGATTTGTTGGTACAAATGATGACATTCTAAATGGAAGAAATATGGGTTCTCCCGTATCCGGATGAACTGTTGAATCGACAACTTAATCGACAAAAAAATAATTTTTAATGGTTTAATATATATATATATTTCTTGCTAAAAAATTCTTTTTCAAAAAAAGAACTCACTTTTCTTTGCGTTCCATAATTTTTCTGGATTCACATCTCGAATTTTACCAGAATTATAATCATTAATTAATGCTTTTGCTTCTTCAAGACCGTTTCTTGGTACAAACAATGTCCTTAAAAAAAATAAAGAATGAATAAAAAAAATAAAAATTCAAATAAAAATATAATTTTTGATAATTTAATTTTTGTTACCTTGGATCAGTAATATTAACAAAATGTTTTACACGGCCCCAATACGTAGACTGATCATATCGTGGTTTTGCTACAAAAGATGTAGATATTTTTTTAATTATAAAATAATAAATAATAATAATAATAATAATTTAAGCTTACATAAATCGATTTTTGATGAAGAGGTGGTTTCGGTAACATTTGACATTATTTTTAGGAATAAAGAAAAAAAAATTTTCAAAAAGGTTAATAAAAAAAAATTAGGTTACACTAAATGCAGATTTGATTACACGCAAATGTGAAAAAAACAACCAAATTAATCCCGACCTCCGTGGTTATCAAAAAAATTAAAAGAGCTTTCTATTCCAAAAAATGTTCAAATAATATGCAAATCCAAATCTTATTCCCCATAGTCCCATGATTCTACTATGACGGCGACGAGTTAATAAACCTACCTCGTATATATATTCTGGCAGTATAAATAGAATTGTTAAATCAAAGTATACTTTGACTTCTATTCTACTCATACTATTATTTGTTATAAGAACATGATTCTGAAAGAAAATTAAAATTGTGATATATAAAATTTCGTTATTAAATGTCCATCCTCATATTTTTTTTTATAAAAAATGGACCAATGAATTCCGTGGATATGCAGTCACTCTCTTATTAGAGAAAAAACGAATAAAGAAACTCTGAAATCATCTCTATTAGGAAATGTTTTACGATTGAATTGTCCTTTTGTTTTATAAGATTATCACTATCCGAGGAATCTCTTTTTTTTTTTTTTTTTTGAAAAAAAAAGAAAAAGAAAAATTCTTTCATTATTATTATTATACTTTGAAATAAAGAACGTACGGGTTTCAGTTAAGAATCAGCATTATGATCGCCATTGACGGTGAGTCGGTGAACTCGGAAGATCTATGTTTTTTTCAAAATTAAGTTGCGATGATTTTGATTACGTATTGGCTGAGCTCGTAAAAATTACTGAGACAAAACTCTGCCATTCTGACCAAAAAAGAAGGAAATCGCAATGTCACAAGATAATCTAACTCTTAACTGCAGCGTAGAAATTTATTATAATTTATCGTAGAGTAGGCTGAGTAGCTGTAGATCATAGTATTCGAATCCTAGTCGGAATCTGAATCTTGTGCTTTACAAATGTAAATAATAGTAACATTTTCTTTAAAATAATTTGTAGATAAAATAAAATTTAAAGTAAATATCTTGCTTTATTTTAGTTGTTCTGTCAAAAAATGATTTTAAATCAGTTAGATTTCCTAATTTTAATTCTAATTCCTCAAACTTATCCTCCAAATAACCCACGAATTGGAGCCTTTTTGACATATGGTAAATTCCTGTTCACCGTAGATACCTAAATTAAAAAATAGAATAGCAATAATCTATGAGTATAAAGCTCAATGGTTTTGCTAGAAAACGATCAGTATATTCCAAAAGAATATAAAGCACTGATACCAGTCCGATAACATACAACCAATAATTAGTAAATACTATTGACCGATTTAAACCTTTGTATCGTAAAGGAAGTTACATAACTAACCCCTCCTCCGGAGTTAGTAGTCCTCACGACTGACTTGTAAAAATTATTGTGGGGTTTTACCATACAACACATGGTTGAGGCATTAAACATTTGAAAATAAGTCACAAGGTTCCCCGCCCTGAAGAAGCAGTCCCGCACTCGTCACTTCAACTCACAGGTTATCGATCGTTTCACTAATCATATCAGTATGCTACATGGACCAGTATTTATACCGTAATTAATAAATTAATTACCTTATTATATAGTAATATCCAATATCCATTATTGAGCTGTTAAAGTGGCATATTGAAGACGAAGAACCCGATCATTCTTGCATGATTAAAGTATATTCCAAGTTCTTTGATATAATCACGGCTGGGAAATAAAAAAAATAGATAGGTCCTCCTAACATAAACTCGGACACCAAGAAAATATTTTAACAAAATCGTTCTTAAGTGAACCCTTTGTTTGAGGTATCCGGATTTAATGGTAGAATCTCTATTCTTTTTTTAAAGAAAAAAGTCCAGTATTTATATATTTTATTCTGGTTAATGACTCATAACCGAATTTATGTATACAAATGAGTCAAATTTAAAAACGATTATATACGTGTTGAGTCATAATTTCTATTTTACGCATTGTACAAGTTATACAAAATATTTGAAATATTACGAATATTACTGTTTCACGCATAAACCCTATACAGATGATCCGTTCTAAGTTGATTTTTTCTTTTTTCTATTTAAATTTATTCAAATTTTTTTCTTTTTCTTCTAGGCTACTTGGCTTCTCCTACGCCTACGGTTCTTGGAGGTAATGTGAAGGGAGGGACTTAGATTTTTAATGAATTTTTTTATAGGTTCGGTTTGGAGGATTCCAAGAAGATGAGATTATACCGGATGTTCCAATTGTATATGTCTTAAAGCTAGGAACATATTATTCCTGTAATCATCTTGTATATAGTACCCAAAATATCCCCATAATTTTTCACCTCGTGATTTTTATTTTTTTTTCCGTCCCTTAATAAATGTCACCGATTACGTGATTAATAATATAATTTTGCATTATGGATAATTGATAATAATCATCACATATAACTCTTATTTTTTAAAAAAAAATACTCAATGAATAATACGTTATGTTAAAGTTGAATTTGCAGCAAATAAAACGCGAAAGAAAAATTCAAAAATCAACACTAAGTCACGTGATTAAAATCATGACTTATTTATTTATTTAAAATCATTAGCTTTATTTATTTATTTATATTCTATCACTAAATGTGTAAATGCATAGCCTTAACAAGTTAATGAATTTTTGTAAATTTGGAAAAATGCATACAGAACTTGCGACTCAAAAAAAATTATTTATTATATAACTGAAAAGAACATAATTATATGTTTTTTAGAAATAACAAATCATAATATTTAATATTTGAGAACCACCTTTTTTTATGATTTTTAAAAATAATCCCCTTTACTTTTTTTCCTTTTTTTTTCAAAAAATAAATTTTAAAAAGTAGAAAAAAGTAAAAAAATATATACTGTACATATGTTTGTGCGTCAGATATCAATTTGCGTCAGGCCTAAATTATGGACCCATTTGGGCTGATCTTTATAATGCCTAAGAAGGTTTGGCCAGCATTAGTCATCTGACGCGCGTCAACTGCAAATCGACACGGACGACACCTGACGTACAACATATATATATAATTTTAAGCTATGATATATCAGATACAGTATGTATAGTATTAAAAAATTATATATATGATATATGCAATTAATAATTTTGAATTTTCGAGAAAAATAAATGTGAATCGGTCCAATCTGATTTTGGACATAAATACAATTAATATTTGATTATATAAATGTTAGTGAAAAAAAATATAAATATGGTTATGTATCGTTTTTTTTCTTAAATATATATATATGCATATTTATACAGTATATAGTTATAAGATATTTAACAAAAGAGAAAGAATAAATTGATTTGATTGAATGAAGAAATTCACCTTTAAGTAACAAAGAATATCTGGTGACGCATTGTATGGATTATTATATAATCATTATCTCTCGTTGAGTAGTAATTAATAATAAAAACGATAAGAAATCGTAATATTCCGCGGTATATAACTTCTTATTTTGTAGTGCTGTAAAAAATAGTATTCCAATATTTCCACTCATAGGAGCATCCCGCATAACAATCAATCTAAATTTTGATTTATAAACTATTTATAGCAAAACAATGATGAATTTGGGACGAATTTTATATTTTGGACAAGTTTTTAGTGACCAAAATGCCTAATATATGTTCATTTGAGAATATTTATTTTGTATACTCCATTAGGAAATGTTTTATGATAAGGGCAACAAAATCTTTATATACAAAAAAAATTCACAAATTTGAGACTAAGATTTTCCTCACAAAAAATTCTGATAATTGTTTTCGATGGAAGATAATTATGAACCAACATCCGATATTCACAATATATTCGTCTTCGCTTTGTTTCCAATCTTTATACATAATATTCTTTCGTCCAGTATCAAAAAGTTTGTGAAAAATTGTATGAAAATCCTTATGGATTACATTATTGGAATTTATGGACTATTACCTTTTATTATACATACCTACCGTCGCTATTTAAGTAGAACTCAACTTATCATACTTTACTTTTTTTCAGTTTTACCTCTCGTATTGATTTTCATCAATAGACTTATAGTTAGTTGTTTTAATAAACAACTTTCAATTTGTTCTCATCGCAAATATATATTGTTATTATTATTTGTGTGGAATATTCTTTGGAACAAATGATTACTTATATATAGTTATACCTATCATTTTTCTATACTTTTTTGCTCTTTTTATCAATATTTTCAAATTAGCGTTAGATGAATTATTGAATGTTTTATTTACCATTTGTCTCATCCTTAAATCTTTTGAATACATAACAATATTATCCCCTTCCACCATAGTCACAAATACTTTGTTAAGCATTTTTACATTCTCAATCCTTTATTCTTATTACTTTTTCGAAACAAGAATTTTAAAAATTATCTACGGGAGTGATAAATTTAAAAAAAAATGTCCAAAAACATTAAAGAAGTTTGTTAATGAGTTGACTACTGATGACCTCACTTTACAAAGTGACAATCCAGAAAATGATGACCCTTCGCAATCAAAATTTTCTAATGACTCCACTTTGCAAAGCGATAATCCAGAAGAATTTGCACTTTTATTTAGTAAGATTGTCAAGGCTGAAAAGGAGGAAAACAAAATCTTTGCTAGAAAAGAAGAAAAAAATACTCAAGAAGTCATTCGTTGCTATTATTTTTTTGGAAAAGCACTTGTAGATCGCTTTGATCATTACAAGAAATTAGACAATAAAGAACGTACAGCTCAAGCTCTAGTTAACGAAGAGGTTAAGGATCAACTTTCTGATAAGATTAATAATATCGATATCTTAACTTTGAAAGAAAGAACTCAGAAGATCTATGAATTTTTTAATGAAATCGGTGAAGATAAAATACAAAAAGTAAGATCTTTATCCGCAGTAGAAATTTCAGAATTGAGTTGTGATCATATTGATTACGTATTGACTGAGCTCGCAAAAACAACTAAGAGGCAAAATTCCGCCAATCCAGAAACTACCTCTCATGAAGAGAAAAAAGAGGAAATCGTCATTATCAACGAGATGAATTAATCTTTTAATCTATATGTCACGTTTTAAGTATTCAAACGTGAAAAAGTCAATATGAAAGTTGAAAATCACACTCTATGAATCACTTTCTTTTTAAACTTAGTTTATAATTACATTTTATATTTTTTATTTTATTTTATATTTAATATAACCAACGAATATATATAATCAACAAGTATTTATTTATAATTCAAATAAAACTTATAATATATAATGTTATAAATCACATAAATGGGATCGACGGATTCGTTAAGTTCTGTTGTAGCCCAAATCGACTTATGTCCCAAATCAACCCATCGGCCTAAATTAGGAAAGTATCGTTGGTACTGTCTTAAGGCATTATTGTAATGGGCCGATGATTTAGGCCGATGGGTTGATTTGGAACATGGTAAAATTTGGACTACAACAGTTCTACAAGAAATTAGGTGATAAAGAACGTACACTAGCTTAATGATCAAATTTCTGATAAAATTGATATCTCATTTTTGAAAAAAAGAGCCCCAAAATAGGATATACAAAAAGTAAGGTCTTTTTCCGCAGCAGAAATCTCAGAATTAAGTTATGATATTAATTACGTATTTATTGGCTGAACTCGCAAAAACTACTAAGAGAAAGAAGGAATGATTTATCCCTTTAGTCCGGAAATTTAGAATTCGTTCATTGAAATAATATAATTTTTAGCGTATATATAAATTGATATATGACTTGAATTTTTTGATTATTCTCCTTAAAATGATAGGAGATATTTTAGATAATGAATAAGAAATATTTGAATAGAGGAGTAAAGGTGAAAATATATTATACAATTCACATATTTATATACATTTTTAACTTGTAGAGAATAAAGTGTGAAAAATGCATTTGGTTTGTGATTTATTTTGAAAGCATAGTTTCTTTTATCATAAATAATACAACATGGCTTGTTTGAACGTCTTGATGTATGAATTTATCGAAAAACTTAAACCCATGAATCATGATTTAATTGATTTATCCTTTTCTTTTAAACTTTACAATTGCTTTAAAATAACAATCTGTACGCGTCACGCTATGTCCGTTACGATGATCAAGATTGTGATCGATAAATAAATAATTTTTTTTTATTATTAAATCAAACTCGATTAAATCATTCAAAAAAAAAAAATTATCACAGAAAAGGTCAAGCAACATAGACATAAAGTAAATAAATTATTAAATGATTTTATGAGTATCTTTACATTATGAATTAAAAGGCTAAATGATTCAGAGTGGAGCAAATTTTATCGAAATCTCCAATAAAACTCCGAGAGAATGATAGATAGCTACTTACTAGCAACATTATTATTCGTTTAATCAACTTGTATATGAAATTTCTCCACGGCAAAATCTACCCCAAAGTATCACCGTAATTTTCCACCCTGTGATTTCTATATTTTTTTTTTCGCAAAAAATAAACTTTTACTTTTAATAATTTATAATATTTATCATTACTGATTCATAAAATTTCAAAAAAGACCATGTTTTATTAAACTTTAATAAACAATACCATATACAAATAAAAAAAAAGTAATACTTTTGTTAGCATCTTTTTTTTTCACGTCCATTAAATGAATAAATGTGAATAATTATAATTTTGGTCGGCATTAAAAATAATTCAAATAATACAATATTAACCAGAATAAATTTATATACTTTTATTTTATGTTAATAAATTATAATTAATAATCTGTAATATTATTTTCAATATAACGAGTATTTACTGAAAACTCTTAAGTCTAGTGCTCAAATTACGCCAATATTATGCAAGAAATCTCTAAAAAAACGCGTTATTGAAAAAAGCAATTACAAAATAAATGCATATGATGATATGACTCGGTTTTTTTTTTAAAAAAAAAAATCCCTGAAAAATAGGTCAAAATCATATGTTAAAGATTGTATTTGCAGCAAATAAAAACATGAAAGAAAAATCAAAAAAAAAAAACGCGAAAAATTCAAAATCTGTCATATTTAGAATCAAATGTATGAAAAATCCTGTGACAACACTTGGATCAAAAGATTTCTTAAAAAAGTTACAACTTTAGACGAAATTTCGCAAACAATTCATTTAAAAGATTATTATTAGTTTTCTTTCAATGTATTTACTTTTTTTATACTGTATTCTATAAAATGACTATTATAAAATGTGTAAATTTATTGATTTAAAATAATTACGTATATTGTATGGAGGTACGGCACGTGTTTATTTAATAAATAATAATACCGTAATGCTGGTAAATTTTATAATGTTGCCCAAAAATTGGTTAAAAAGTTCAGTTAACAAAAAAAAAACGAAAAATAATACTGTACATATTTTTTTTTTTGAGATTCAAGGCTATTACGCGTTATCGGCTTACCGCTGTTACGCTATTTAGCCTACTACGCAATCTACGCTCGCTCCATCGCGAAAAATCAGTATAAAAAAAAAACGTTTACAGACAGATTACGACTCAAAAACAAAAAAAAAATTTTATTTATATAATAATTTTTTTTTTAAAAAAATAACATAATTTATTTATTTATTTATATATATCATAATGTTTTTTAAAATTGTTTGTGATATTTTTTTTTTTTAAAACAAAGAACCACCTTTTTTTTGACCCACCAAATAATAATTCCCTGTCCTTTTTTTTTCCTTTTTTTTTCTCACTTTTTTTTTTTTTTATCAAAGAAATAAAAAATAAATATTTAAAAAGTAGAATTTTTTCAAAAAGATAATAAAAAAGTAAAAAAAAAAGTTTTTTTTTTTCAAAGATTGTTACAAATAAATTATACAAAAAAAGTACTTTGGAGGAAAAAAAAAATACAATAGGACAAAGTAAGAATAAAAAAATATATATATTTTTACAAGTTTTTTAAAATTTTTTGATAAATTTTTTCGAATTTGTTACGTATAACCTTTTTTTAAAAAATAATTTTTTTTTTTTCATAAGGAAAAAAAATTTTTTTTTTCATGGGGATTTAAAAACTATTAAAGTTTTTAATAAAGAGTTAAGCTATAATATATGTATAGTGCTATATATATATATATGATATTTACAAAAATAAAAGAATATTTTATATTTTTAAAGAGAGAATTTTTTTTAAAGAAAAATGCAATTGATATAAAAAGAAAAAAATGTTTTAAATTTTTCGAGAAAAAAAAAAAATTGTATTGCTATAAAAGAGATGAAACTCTTTTTTTTTTTTTTATAATATATATAAACATTTTACCTCAAAATGATTTATATATGTTTAATGTTGTTATTACAGTCGGATGCTAAAGACATCATATAATCTAAAGCTTTACACAAGTCATTATAATCGGAATGTGATTCGATTGTGTATTTTTTCAATTCTATTAAAGTAAAACATTATAAATAAAACATTATAAGTAAAACGTTACAAGTAAAACGTTACAAGTAAAACGTTACAAGTAAAACGTTATAAATGAAGAAATTTACCTTTAAGTAACAGAGAATATCTGGCGACGCGTTGTATGGGCATGATCATATAATCATTGAGCCCGAGCCTAATATTTTCCTTCTTTCGTTGAGACTATTATTTGAGAAAAAAAAAAATCATTAATAAACTTTTTCTGAATCAATTTTTTTTAAAAAAAATAATTAAATAAAAAATCAAGATAATTACCGAAACAAATTTACGATAAAATACGCTTTGATTAACTTTTTTGGTAAGTAATTGACGACTTTTTTGAATATTTTTAGCATATTTTTTGTAAACTTCAAATTCATTTGCATATTTAAGAAATACATGACCCAATTTAGAGTCATAAACTTCCCAAGGATCCATTGAAGTTTCGAGAGTTTCTACAATCGTATCAGATAGTTTTATCAAGTCATCCAAATGAGCAAAAATGATTTTTATATCATCTTTATTTATAAGTGGAGATGAGGTTGATGCATTAATACAAGGATCCATGAAAGTCTATAATAGTAATAATAATAATAATAGTATTATTTAGAATATAAAAAGTGAGAAAGAAATAAATAAAAAAAAAAATATTAATAGTATATACCTTTTTGAGGGTCTTCATGTGACTTAGATAACTTTGTTCTGTAGAGTAAATTTCACTGATAATAAATTTTCTCATTTGTCGAGATCTTGTAATAACATCCGTTTCTTTTTCCATATCAGCTTGTAAAGCAAATAAATCAACCGGAAATTTTTTTGGAGAAGATTGATCGGTAGATGAATTCTCATCATCAACATCATTTGTATTATTGTTAACATTAGTAACATGATTTAAAACATTAACTTCTGAATCCGAAGCAACTTGTTGATTTGTTCTTATTGAAGTAGTATAAGCATAAGAATTCCTTCGTTGTACATCACTACTATGTCTATTTCTTTTAAATAAACCTTTAAAATGTCGTACTTCAATATGAGACCATGAACGTCTTATATCAAACTCTGATTGATCATCCATAGAATTTCGAATTTTCATATTAGATGTGAAATGATCACGTGATTCTGGGATATCCGTATCACATGCAGATACACTCGAAGTTGGTGACGAACAAGTGATAGAATCTTTGGTGGAAGTTTCAGCAAGTGAAGTAGATGATGATGATGAAGAAGATAAAGGAGATAAGGAAGTACAACGATGAACAGCATTTGATTTTACGCGTTTCTTCATATTATTCTTACAATTACAATGAAATTTATTTTGTGATTGTATCATTGTTGTAGTCGTGGTTGTTGTTGTTGTCGTTGTCGTCGTCATTATTGTTGTTGATGATGATGATGATGTAGTATCATTATTAGAATAATTTTTTGATATTGAACGACTTAAACGTTGTAAAGTAGAACCTTTACTATTATTATTATTATTATACATATTAATATCATCAATTGAATTATTCTTGATAGAAGAACCACGACTCATTGTAAAAGAACGATAAGGATAATCTTCTTTTACTGATGGAATGTTTAAAGGAGGAGTTGTAGTAGCAAAAAGTGAAAAGGAACAATCGTCAGTATTATTAATCACTTCTTCTTCTTCTTCTTCTTCCTCAGTATCAAATTTTTTTGAAAGACTTAATGTACGTTTTAAACGTTGAATCTTTGATGGAGATGGTTGTTTACGAAGGCAAAGTTGTTGTCGATTACTCTTAGTAGTAATTATATTATCATCAGATATTATTCCGTGATCAAGGTCTAAATTATGAAAAAAAAAATAAAAATAAAAATAAAAATAAGAGGTGAGAAGAAAAAAAATCAAACGGTAATTATATAATAAATTTTAAAAAGAATTTAATATTAAATTAGCAAATAGGAATGTTATATTTGTTTGTTTGCTAACATTAAATAGAGAAATAACTTGTTAGAATGAGAAAAAAAACCCTGGATTTTTTTTTTAAAAAAAAGGATGAAAACACGGAATGTGAAAAAGAAAAAAGGGGTAGGGAAAATATATAATTACGTAATAAGATAATAATAATAATCCGGGGGTTATCAAACTAAACTGAAAAGCATTTCTTATTATTGTTGATTAATTTACGACGATTATTAAGTTGATAAATAAGGGAAAAAAAAGTAGCGTATTTTATATCATCATCAATCAAATGAAAAAAAACAAGATGGAATAAAAGGGAAGAAAAAAGGAGATAAAGAAAAAAAAGTAAAGAAAAATTATGAAAAAAAAATAAAATAAAATAAAAAATAAAAAAATAAAAAAAAAAACAAAAACGTCCGCGTAAGTTATATAACGGATTTACATTTTATTATTACAATGATACATACCAATACTTTTAAGTTGTGGCTTGTTAGACCCAAGAATAGATAATGACTTGCGAGTTTTTGAAGAATTTTTTAAGTCGGTAAATTCAGAGTCGCTATCAACGTCAATATTATTATTCCAACGAGATGAACCAGTTGTAAACGATTTTTTAATGGTATTTATCGTATTTGGAGATGTCGTAGTTATATGTTGCATATTTATATTATTAATTATATTGTTAACGTTAGTCTCTGGAGAACTAGAAAGTAATGATGAAGAAAATGATGATGATGATGATGATGATGTTGAGGTGAAGTTTTCATGAATTGGAATTAAATTATTTTCATTGGCGTTTCTTTCTGTTACATTTTTATTTATATTATGATTAGTAAAATTATTGTATTGATATGACGAATTATAATCGTCATATGGTCGTTCGTTAAATGTCTCTAGGTTGGTGATATACTCAATGTTTCCCATTGAGGAAAGACCATTGCTAGTATTAGAGTACATAAATTAATTTTTTTTTGGTTAGTTAAAATAATATAATAAATGATTTACAAGTATCAAATTAATAAATTAGTTAGGTTAGAAATAAAATACCATACTTTATACATACTTTATAATATTTTTTGTCATCTCTATGTCACTATTAGTAGTAGTATCATTGCTATTATGTTCAAACAAGTTTAAGTTTTTAGAGTCCTGATATTTTTTGGTTGTGACCAAATTTCCTGAAGGTGAAATTGATGTTATTAATACAACAGGCATCCTTGATGATAAATATTATTTTTTTTTTATTATTAAAAAATATTTTTTTTTCTTTGTTTGTTTGAAAAGAAAAGGAAGAAAAGAAAGAAAAAGAAGAGAGAGAGAGAGAGATAATTTGTTTTTTTTTGTGAATGTATAATGTATTTGAAGTTGATTCAAACCACGTGGAGATCAATTTTTTAAAATAAAATAAAATAAAATAAAATAACGATAAGAAATTTCTTCCAGATAAAATCTAATTTCCTTTTATATAACTTATAATAGGAAATATAAATCTGGTTTTTATATATAAGCAAATAATGTTTTCTTTCCCTTTTA
>QKYT01000053.1:50251-88205 GCA_003550305.1 Glomus cerebriforme | reverse complement strand
TCAATAAGATTTTTTCTTTCTTCTTGAAGACTATTATATTTCCGTTTAAACTCTTCGAGTTGTTTGTTTTTTTGATTTTCTAAATTTAGAGCTTGTTGAAATTTCATATTTTTCTCATCAAGGTCTTCTTTTAATTTCTCATTTTCTTCTTCTTTCTCAGCAAGGTTTTCTTTTAATTTCTCATTTTCTTCTTCTTTCTTATCAAGGTTTTCTTTTAATTTCTTATTTTCTTCTTGAAGATTTTTATAATTTCTTTCATTTCTTTCATCGAGTTTTTCTTTTAATTCCTGATTTTCTTGTTGAAGATTTTCATATTGTTGTTTAAGCCCTTTGTTTTCCTCTAATAAATTTGTCAAACTATTATTTAATTTCTCAAACTTTTCCAGAAAATTCATGACAAATAATCGTTAAATGTCAATTTTTACAAATGAAATCCGTATATAAATGAATTTTCGATTTTCGTGAAACATTGATGTTCATTGGATAAAAATACATAAGAATCGTTACACAAGTTTTTTTAAAAAATTAAACCAGACAAAAAAGACAAAAAGAAAGTACTAATTTTTTTTCGACATAAAACTTTCCTAATATTATATCGAAAAATATGAGAAATTGTACAAAGAAAAGAATTGTCTAAAAAAAGGTAAAGACATCATGAAGATTGAAGAATGATAAATAAGTGAACTTTAGTCAAAAATGATTTAAAAAATTCAACCTTTCAAATATCGCAGTAATATTACGATACATGTTTGAATTTATTCGAACTTAGAATACAGATTTTGATCTTTAAAAAATACTTTTAAAAAATAATTTCTTGAATTAGAAAAATCAATAATAATATTTGTTAACATATTTCCAAATTTCAATTTTACACTCTGAAATTTTGGTGAATATTTGTCCCACTCTGAAAACATTTTTTTTAGGGGCAGAGCCAATGTCATAAGAAAGCTTTCGTTTTGAGTTGCTTTACGTAGTATAATTCGCCTATATCAATCTAGTTTAACATGATGTGATATTCACATAAGAAAGATAATTTAGATAGGGGTTTAAACCGTCATTAAAAATAAAATGTAAAATAATTTATTGAAAAAAATTATAATAATTTTCCATGAATATGTGTAACTAAAGGTTGAAAAAAAATTGTATGAGGAGGAATATATTACATCAATCAAATTCATCTAATGGCAATGAAAGATTTAAATATCTCATAAGATTGTCATGACTTTGTTAAATCGACACTTCTATTTATAATAAAAAAAAATACAAATTGTACAATGCGTAAAATAGAAATTATGAAGAAACGTAATATTCGTAATATTTGACTATAACTTGTAACATGTATATAATCGTTTTTAAATTTGACTCATTTGTATACATAAATTCGGTTATGAGTCATTAACCAGAATAAAATATATAAATACTGGACTTTTTTCTTTACAACGGAAAAGTGTTCAATATTAATAAAAAACAAAAAAAGAATAGAGATTCTATCATTAAATCCGGATACCTAGAATATTTTCAAACAAAGGGTTCACTTAAGAACGATTTTGTTAAAATATTTTCTTGATGTCCGAGTTTATCCTATCTATTTTTTTTATTTCCCAGCCGTGATTATATCAAAGAACTTGGAATATACTTTAATCATGCAAGAATGATCGAGTTCTTCATCTTCAATATGCTACTTTAACAGCTCAATAATGGATATTGTATAAATACTGGTCCATGTAGCATACCGATATGATTAGTAAAACCTGTGAGTTGAAGTGACGAGTGTGGGACTGCTTCTTCAGGACGGGAACCACTTATTTTCAAATGTTTAATGCCTCAACCATGTGTTGTATGGTAAAACCCCACAATAATTTTTACAAGTCAGTCGTGAGGACTACTAACTCTGGAGTTATGTACCTTCCTTTACGATACAAAGGTTTAAATCAGACAATAGTGTTTACTAACATTGGTTGTATGTTATCGGACTGGTACTGTATCAGTGCTTTATATTCTTTTGGAATATACTGATCGTTTTCTAGCAAAACAATTGAGCTTTATACTCATAGATTATTGTTATTCTACTTTTTAATTTAGGTATCTACGGTGATCAGTAATACTGTACTTCAGAATTTATCATATGTCAAAAAGTAATTTAAAGCAATAATACTGTATATAGTATTTTTTTATTTATTTAACACTTGTAAATATTTATTTATTTTAATAAATTAATCAGGATCTTTCATCTTCAATATGCCACTTTTTTGTATTTTATCCTCACCGATTTCATTCAAAAATGAGATCAAATTTATCAGAAATTTGATCATTAAGCTCTTCATTAACTAGTGCTTGAGCTGTACGTTCTTTATTGCCTAATTTCTTGTAGTGATCAAAGCGATCTGCAAATGCTTTTCCAAAAAAATAATAGTAATGAATGACGACTTAAGTATTTTTTTCTTCTTTTCTGACAAAGATTTTGTTTTCATCCTTTTCGGCCTTGACAATCTTACTAAACAATTATCACTTTGCAAAGTGAGGTTATTAGAAAATTTTGATTCAGTATTTTCTGCGTTATCATTTTGCAAAGTGGGGTCATCGATAGTCAATTCATTAACAAATTTCCTTGATGTTTTTGAACGCTTTTTTTTAAATCTATTACTCTCGTAAATACTTTGTAGAATTCTTGTTTTAAAAAAGTAATAAGTATAAAGGATTGGAAATAAAACATTCAATAAATCATGTACTGCTAACTTAAAAATACTGATCAATAAAATATAGACAAGCGCTGGGTATGACTATATATAAATAATTATATGTTTTAAAGTTCATTTTACAGAAATATGAATAATAATATATATTTACGATAAAATCAATAGTAATGCCAGATACTAGTAATAAATAACAGATAGATAATTGTTTCTCAAAACAATGAACTATAAGTCTGTTGATGAAAATCAATATGCAAGGTAAAGTCAAAAAAAAGTAAAGTATATTAGTGCAAGTCTCTCCTAAATCAAAGTCAAGGTTAGAGGAACGTATGAAATATAGAAATAATACTAATTCATAATATATTGCCGTGATAATAAAATCTATGAAAATACTCGTACATTTTTTCATTTTGTAATTGGACAAAGGAATAACATGTATGATAATTGGAACCAAAATGAAGATGAATATATTGTGAATATCAGTTGTCTGTTCATAATTATCTGCCATTGAAAGCAACTTTGTGAAAAAAAATGATATCTTGAATTTGTGAATTTTTTTGCATTCTGATATATCGTAAAACATTTCCTATTGAGATGATTTGTCTGAAGCATAGAACATCTGTCCACGTGCATAAGCAAATTAAACTTGTTTTATTGGTATATTAACTGCCAATCCTATAATGCTTCAGATGCCCTAACGGTACCTGTAACTGTAAGGTTTAGATAACATATATATCTATATAAATTTATATAAAATTTATATAATTTTAACATATAAATTTTATATCTATGCAAATTGCATGTTGCATGTTTAAATTTATTTAAAATTTTTATATAAAATACACATAAACTTGTAAACACCATGTAGTTTTATAAAAAAATATATATATTTGCTGATGATAGATATGTTTCTAATCATTGAATGAATGATATTAGGATCAATAAAGTATTATTATTGTTTAGTCCAAAGAAAGCTCCTAAAATTCTAGTATATAATGCGTACCTGAAACAAGGTTCAGCCATGAAGATGAATCATAAATGTTTTCTCTTGTGTAAAGGAACAGACAAATTTCTTTCAGTATAGATGTTTTTTTTCATTAAAAATAAAATGTAAAATAATTTATTGAAAAAAATTATAATAATTTTCCATGAATATATGTAACTAAAGGTTGAAAAAAAATTGTATGAGAAGGAATATATTACATCAATCAAATTCATCTAATGGTAATGAAAGATTTATAAAATTGTCATGACTTTGTTAAATTGACACTTCCATTTATAATAAAAAAAATTATGTTCAAACACTTTAAAAAAGTTTCCAAAGGGTTATTTTATTTATACAAATCTTTCTTTAAAAATTTTTTTTTATTAAGGAAGTACTATTTTTTTTTCAATTACATATCGGCAAATAATTGTAGCATTTGGTATGGTACAGATATTAAGAATAAAAAGCATTTGGATATACTGTATATGTTTTGTATATAATTAAAGAAGGAATTTTAAAAACACATACTGTAAGTATTATAAATGTCTAGTTGATACAGTATTTTTGAAAACAAAAGATTCTATCAAATCTTATAACTTTTGCTTCTGATGGTGCTTCAATTATGTTAGGAAAAATTCTTCTAATAAATTTGGCAAGCTATTATTTAATTTATCAAAAATTTTCTAACAAATTCATGATTGTAATTAATTTTACAACGGAGTTCGAGAATGACAGACAACATTGATTCATCGAGTGACCTCCTACGACGTATGACAAGCTTTTTGGCAAATTCTTGAACATCTTAAGGAAAGTTGATTACGTTTTCACGATAGCCATATTGCCCTCCACAGAGCTTATAGACTGGCATTACAGGAAAAACACGCGCAATCAACATCTCCTCAATTTCTGTGGTCCTGATCATGCTTATAATCAGATTTCATGAACTTAGTATCACGATTAACATTTGAAATCCAATACATTCAGATGACATTTTACATCCGGATGAACCCATGGATCCATTTCAGATATCTGAATCAGATTGACGAATCACGGATTCATCTGGATCATAACACTACATTAGATGCAATTTTTTTTTATTCTTTTAATGACATAATGAAGAAACTAAATGCTTAGATAGTTACTATTTGCTAAAAACAAGTAATATCAAATAAAAAAAATGATGTGGATGTATGAATTTTGGCATCAAAATAGGAGTGATGCGGAAAGTTGTAGAGTAGGGTTAACCAAAATGAGTGTGTTGTATACCATTTATCAAAACTTTAAATTCACTAAATAATTATTTTTAAAAAAATATTCTTCACAATTTTCATGTCAAAATACCTTTTTTCAATTATTAAAACCATAAACTTACACTAAAATTGTGTTTGTTTAAAGAAACATTATTCTTTATCTATGGATATTTATTTGTTAATGAAAAAGGTATTATTTACGAAGAGGACCTTAATGCAGAGGTAACTTTATTTTATGATCTATAAAGTACGGTAAATTATATCTAAATGATTTAATTTAATAAATATGGTGAAGTTTAAGTAATAAAGTTGAACAAAATGACGATTTTAATTATTTATTCTGCAGTAAAAAAAAAAAATTATTTAACATTAAATTCATTAACTTTATCATCTGATATTCAGAAAAATTAATACCATACATAAAAAAACTTTATTCTGATCATTTATTTACTTATTTATATAATAAATTAATTTATTGCGTTAACGGTTAACGTGTTAACGTAGAATAACTGATTTATATCACGGAATTTCTAATTATAGTTATAATACATACTGTTGAGCATTACTCAAAATCTACTTTAAAACTATACTAACTCACCACCTTCATGGACTTATAATGCTCAAAAGTTTCTGCTATAACTCTAATCTGTTGCACATTAACAGAACATCCAACAGATTCACAGACCAATTGGACAACCCTACACTACAACTTTCTAAATCCAGATTATCAAATACCACAGTAATATTACAATACAAATTTTATTAGGAAGATTTGAATAAAACTGAAATTATATATAATGACAAACTATTTTTAAACAAATTGGCAATATAATCATGCAATAAATGTTAATAATCATCAAGTTCAAATGTAGTCATATAAAATTTTCCATTCTCCTGATTCATTACACTGGCATTAATTCCCATATTCTCAAAAGTAAATGCAAATAATAACTTATCAAGAGTTGGATCAGGAAGAAGAACAGCAAGAATTCCTAAATATTCCATATTAGGCTCATCACAATATTTTGCATCATATTCACGAGTATAATATATTTTAAAACTTGCTCTCTTTTGAACGGGAGAAAGTGGTGTAAAAATACACTTAAATTTTTGATTAACTTCAACTTTAGTACCACGTCTAACTAAACAATGAAATTTAAAAATATATCCATCAGGGGTTTTTCTTTCAATTGGATCTCCTTCCATCTAAAATAAATGAAGATAAAAGATCATAAAAAAGTTTTGATATAATTACGGATTTACGGTAAATATTGGAGGAACCTACCCAGTATGTTATTTGTTGAATACCATAAGTATATTTAAGGATTCTTGAAGAAATAACATATGTCATGATATTATTTGCTGAATTATTCCTTACTGAATTTTTCAAAGATAATCCATATAATGCAGCTCCACGTGAAGTTGCTGCCGTAGGTTGACTAGGTACATAAATATTTGGTACTATATGTTGAAATTCTTGTTTAATTCTTCTCTGTAAATATTTTGATTCACTAAAACCTCCGGCTAAAAAAATTGTAGAACAAGTTTCTCGAGTGTTTTCTAGTTGAGCCCTTATCAAGTGAAGAATCCTATTAACAATAGGATCAAACATTTGTTTTATGTCATCAAATCTAATCTCAATGATCCAGTCATTTTCTTCTATTTTTTCTTTGACATCTTCACTGATATATTGCAATAAAATTGGAGCAGTATCTTTAATATCTAGTTCATAACAAAATTCTGTATCATCTCCTGTGAAAGGCAATTTTCCACGTTGACAGAATTTATGAACCATATATTGTAATTGACCATAATTATTTTCTCTAAATAGGTTTATGGCACGACTTCCAAGTATTCTACGTAAAAAATTAATAAATTCTCTATCAATAAATGTACTTCCACAGAAATCTCCGGCACGTTCGGTAATTTCACTCAACATATTATTATCAAGTAATTTACGAGTAGTTAAGTCTACAGTACCACCACCGCAGTCAACCACCATAAAAGTCGCTTAAATTTAAATAAAAATTGATTAAATAGTAATCCTTTCATAGTATTTTTAACATAATAAATGTTTATAACTTACATCCTATTGTTAGATCAAATTCTCTTAATTTATCCATGCAATATATTGCTACAGCTTCAGCTAAATTTATATGTTACATTAATTAACAAAAAAACATATATATACTGTATATATATATTACAGTACTTACGTTCTGTAGTAAATTGTAAATTTTTTGAGTCTCTTTCCCCAATCAACTCTGCTTTATGAACACATTCTCTCATAATATAAACGGAATTCGATGACCATTCTGCAGGAACAGTAAGAACCAATAATACATTATCGAAGGAATCAATGCTATAGCGCGTTGCGATTGTTTCTTTAATCAACTTAAAATTTAAATTCAAGTGAATACAGTTAATTTTTTAAAAAAAAATTAAAAAAATGAAAACATAATTTTGTTGATTAATACCTTTCCGATTTCTCTAAGATAATCAGTAATAGTCTTTTTATAATCTACTGGAAGGCTCGGAAGTAGGTTACTGCTTAAGTTACCAAGATACAATTTAAACAATTCAACTGGTTTATTATCTTTAATTCTCATTCGACGACTTGGTCTTTTTGATAGAGCTGGAAATCCCCATGACTCAACATTATTATACTCATAATCATATTGAAGAACTGTATTTGTCTTCAGATTGCCAAGTTCTCCGGGCCATTGGTCATTTGTACAAATTTCTTTTGGGATACTAACATGACAATAAGAGAATCCAGAGTAAGTTGCTCCAAAATCTAACCCAACTACGACTCGAAAATCTAAATTAAATTAAAGTTTAGCTTCATTTTTATATTATTTTAAAGTTGTACTCAATCATTTGTCACTACATACTTTCGTTAAATGAAATTTCATTCTCTGAATGTGAGTAACCTCTTCTTTCAGTTCTCTGAGTCTGATTACTTTCATCTTTGGATGATTCCTCGGATTTCTCAGGTCCAAGATAATGAATATAATCTTTATCTTTATAATAATCATCATTTAAAGACTCATTTTTTTCATCTAATTCATCTAACCCCAACTTTCCTAAAGCTTTTTCTAAATTTTGAGAAATTATTTCAAGTTCTTCACTTTTTTGTTTTTCTAAATTTAGAATACGTTGTTGAGATTGCTTATCTTTCTCATTAAGCCTTTTGATTTCTTCTTGAAGATTTTTATTTTGTCTTTTAAGCTCAAGTTCTTCACTTTTTTGTTTTTCTAAATTTAGAATACGTTGTCGAAATTGTCTTTCTCTCTCATTAAGTTTTTTATTTTCTTCTTTAAGATTTTTATGTTGCCGTTCTAAATTTAGAATATGTTGGCGAAATTGCTTATCTCCCTCATTAAGTTTTTTATTCTCTTCTTGAAGATTTTTATATTTCCGTTTAAATTCTTCTAAATTTTGAGAAATTATTTCGAGTTGTTTATTTTTTTGTTTTTCTAAATTAAGAAACTGCCTATCTTTTTCATCAAGGTTTTCTTTTAATTTATTATTTTCTTCTTGAAGATTTTTATAATTTCTTTCATCGAGTTTTTCTTTTAATTCTTGATTTTCTTGTTGAAGATTTTCATATTGTTGTTTAAGCCCTTTGTTTTCTTCTAATAAATTTGTCAACCTATTATTTAATTTCTCAAATTTTTCCAATAAATTCATGAATGTAGTTGTTAGAACACCAATTTTACAATGGAGTTAAGATCCATCCGGATGTTTGTTCATTTATATAAATGAAATTTCGTGAAACATTTGTCACAATAGGAAATATTTAAAAGATTATCATTACAAAATTAAAAAATATAAGATCGAATACTTTTTAATTTAATAGCAGATAAAGTAAAATTTTTTTTACATTTAATCTATGTTGGTTTAACCCTTTTTCAAACTTGTAACGAATCTTAATTTGTTTGTTATGTCAGGTGAAGTTTTATGTGAAAAAAAGCGGTATTAGGCTTAGCAAAAAAATATGATTTCAATGGATAACGGATATTCGGGTAAACGACACAGCCTTACACTTACTCCTTTTACGAAAAAAATATAATTTTAAAATTGATTTTATAAAAAGTACCAATTTTTTTCGAAATAAAACTTATCTAATATTATATCAAAATACCTGAGGGAATTTATGAAAAGCCGAAAACAGTAAAAAAAATTGTGCAAAGTAGAAAGGTAAAGACATCATGAAGAATAAAAAATCAAATAAAAAGGGATGTGAACTTTAATCAACTTGTTTTAAAAAATTTAAACTTTCAAATACCGCAGTAATATTACGAATAAAAGTTAATCATTTACAGTATGTCTGAATTTATTCGCACATTGAATACAGATTTTGTTCTTAAAAAAATATATATATATATTGTTTAATGAAAATAAATCTTAATATTAATAATCATAATAATCATAATCATCATTATAAACAAACTTAGTCATATAATTTTGTCCTGTAGTATCATTCTTTACAGTGAAATTAATTTCTAATTCTCCAAAAGTAATTGTCAATAATAATCTACCAAGGGTGCTTGAATTAGAAAGCTCAATGATAAGTTTTCCTAAAAGGTTCATACCAGGTTCGTCACAATATTTTGCATCATATTCTCTAGTATAATACACATAAAAGCTTGCTTTCGTTTGAAAGGGAACAAGTCGCATAAAATTTGATAAATCAGTGATAACTTCTTGATTAGTTTCAACTTGAGTACCACATTTAGCTAAACAATGAAATTTAATAATACATCCATTACTGGTTTTTCTTTCAATTGGATCTCCTTTCATCTAAAGTAAATGAAAATAAAAAAGATATTTAAAGTTCTTATATATAATATCAATTATTCAATTATTCAAAGAAACTTACCCAGGGTGTTAAGATTCGAATGCCATAAGTATATTTAAGGACTCTTGTAACAATAACATTATTGTTTTCTGATAATAAAGATAATCCATATAATGTAGCTCCACGTGAAACTGCTGTCGTAGGATGTTTAGGCGTATAAATAATTGAATGTATTGTATGTTGAAATTCTTGTTTAATTCTTTCCTGCAAATATTTTGATGCGCCAAACCCTCCGGCTAAAAAAATTGTAGAACAAGTTTCTCGAGCATTTTCTAATTGAACTTTTATCAAGTTAAGAATCCTACCAACAACAGGATCAAACATTGCTTTTACGTCATAAAAGTTAATCCGAATCAACCATACTTTTTCTTCCATTATTTCTTTGACTTCTCCATTGACATATTCCTTTAAAATTGGAGCACATCCCTCAACATCTAATTCATAAGGACTATAATCACTTGAATCTCCTGTGAAAAGAAATTTTACACGTTGACAGAATTCATGAACCATATATTGTAATTGGTCATAATTATTTTTTTTTAATAGATCTATAGCATGATATCCAAGTATTCTACGTAAAAAATTAATAAATTCTTCATCAATAAATGTGCTTCCACAGTAGTCTCCAGTACGTACGGTAATTTCACTCAATTTATTATTTGCAAGTAATTTACGAGTAGTTAACTCTACAGTACCACCACCGCAGTCAACCACCATGAAAGTTGCTAAATTTAAATAAAAATTATTAAATAATTCTTTCATAGTATATTAACATAAAGTTTATAACTTACATCCTATTGTTAGATCAAATTCTCTTAATTTATTCATGCAATAGATTGCTACAGCTTGGGCTATAAACAGAAAAAAAAAAAGATTTGTACATTATAAAGATATCTTTGGTATCTTTTTTATTTTAATTATAGTTACAATAATTAACAAAAAAAAATTTTCTTTTTTTCTTTACTTACGTTCCGTAGTAAATTGTAATTTGTTTGAGTGTTGTTCTGTAATTAACCCTGCATTATATACACATTCTCTCATAATATTAATGGATATCGGGGGCCATTCTGCAGAAACAGTAAGAATCAATAATACTTGTTCAAAAAAATTAATGTTTGGCCAACGTATTGCAACTGTTTCTTTAATCAACTTAAAATTCAATTCAAGTAAGTAAATGCAAAAAAAAATTTAAAAATATAAATATTAATAATTTCATTGTCCCATACTTTTCCAATTTCTCTAAGATAGTCAGTAATAGCCTTTCTAAAATTTAATCCATCTGGAAGGACCGGACGGTTTGAATAGTTTAAATCACCTAAATGCAATTTAAACAATTCAACTGGTTTACTAACTGGTTTATTAACTTGATTTTTGTTTCGACGATTTGGTTTTGGTGGTTTTGTAGCTAGAGCTGGAAAACCCCATGATTTAACATTATTATACTCATCATCATATTGAAGAACTGTATTTGCCTTCATATTGCCAACTTCTCCGAGCCATTGGTCATTTGTACAAATTTCTTTTGGGTTACTAACATGACAATAAGAGAATCCAGAATGAGTTGTTCCAAAGTCTAACCCAACTATGACTCGAATATCTAAAATAAAAATAAAGTTTATTTCCTATTTAATTAAAATTATTTTAAGGTTGCATTCAATCATCTATCATTACATACTTTTATTATTTTCAGTTTGAATTAGTTTGATATAATCACTCTTATAATCATAATCATCAGATTCGTCTAACTCCAATTTTCCTAAAACTTTTTCTAAATTTTGAGAAATTTTATCAAGTTCTTCATCTTTTTGTTTTCCTAATCTTTCTAAATCTTGAATAAGTTGTTGAGATTGTTCATATTTCTCAATAAGTCCTTTGATTTCTTCTTGAAGAATTTCATTTTTATGTTTTTCTAAATTTAGAATATCTTGAAATTGCCTTTCTTTCTCATCAAGGTTTTCTTTTAATTTCTTATTTTCTTCTTGAAGAATTTCATAATCTCTTTCATCAAGTTTATCTTTTAATTCTTGATTTTCTTTTCGAAGATTTTTATATAATCGTTTAAGCGCATTGTTTTCTTCTAATAAATTTGTTAACCTATTATTTAATTTATCAAATTTTTCTGAAACATTCATGATTATAATTGTAAAATGCCATTTTAAAATAAAGTTAAAAACCGTCCGGATTTTTGCTCATTTATATATAACGAATTTTCGGTGAAACATATATGTCGCAATAGGAGATATTTAAAGACTATCATATAATTAGAGTAATAAAGATTAAGAAATTACATAGAGAAATTATTTATATTCTTTTTTTTTTTAAAAAAAAAAAAGAAATAGATTTAAAAAATAATTAAAACTCAGTTTCAATTAGGGATAAATTTTTAATTTTAAAGATAAAACTTTTAATACTGTACATACTGGTTTAAAAAACTTTTTTTCGAACTTTGTAACGATTCTTATTTCCGAACAAACATAATTTTTTTTTTACCAATGAAAATTAAAAATGAGAGAACATATACTGTAAACATGAGTAACCTATTAAAAAAAAAATTAATACGTAACCATATTTATTAACTGAAAACATTTTCATGATGTAAGTTAATTATTCCCATTTTCTTTGACTTAAAAAAAATATATATATATTCTAGTTTTTCTTCTCGGGTCAGGTAACAATTCAAATGAATATATAAATTGTTTTAGTTTTTCATTTTCTGCGTAAAGTTGCGTAAGTGTTGCTTATTAAAATGTTGTAAAATGGTTAACGGTAACTCAGAACACTACTATCTACTGTATTTATTAAAAGGATAAAATTATACGGTAATACAAAAACATTCACAATTTCATCATTTATATGATCGCAAGGAATTTAATTCAATATGATATTTAATCATCATGATAAATGCAACACAACAGTTCACTCAAAAATCATATAACTTGGAGATATTTATAATTTGAAATTCTAAGTATTAAAAGTACTAGTTTTATTAAATACATTATAAACTAGGAATAGAATCTACGATATTAATTGAAATTATGTTTTTAAATTATAATAAAATTGGGCAAAAAAAAATAAAAATAATAATAATAATAATTACGGGAGGAGAAACCGATAAAAACCGTGTCAAATTTTGCCAAGAATTATAACTTATTACATCATTGCATTTTTAAGGAATTTTCTAAAATTGGTTAGGTAATACGTAATTGATATATCATCGATTTTAGGATGTAGGAATTAATATAAAGACGACTTTGATTAAGTCAAAAATAAAAGTACTTTAATTAATTGCTTTAATCAAATTATCAATTCATCTCAACAAATAATAAAAAAAATGGCTGATTACACTACAAGAGATATTTTGGCTATGGTCTTTGCATTTTTCTTACCACCGCGTAAATATTTAATTCATATTCGTTTTTCTTTTTAATTGTTGAAATTTTTTTTAAAAAAATATTAATTTCTTAATTCGATTCTTTTTTTTTTAAAAAAAAAAAAGTTGGTGTTTTCCTTATAAGAGGATGTCATGCGGATTTATGGATTAATATTGCACTGACTATCTTAGGTAAAATGACTCGTTCAATCAATTTAATTTTTTCTTTTCTTTTTTTTTTCTTTACTAATTTTTTTTTTGCTGTTTAAAAGGATATTTGCCAGGAATTATCCACGCATTTTATCTTATTTATAAAGATCGTGTACACTAAATCCTAGATGTATAACTATATCACAAATTAATACGTTCAACAAACATATTATCCTATCAAAAAATTTTCATTTATTTATTATTTATATATATATTTATTTTAATAAAAATTTATAAATTTATAAAATTATAAGTACCTTTCTATTGCGTAATTGTTATCTTTATTATATATATATATATAATTTTTATCATAATAATTATGATAAAATGAATTTCAAGAATGAATAAATCATAATTCTCTATATTCTTGTCTGAGTCTTTCTTCAGAATTACGGAGTTTATAAACTACATAGAAAGCATGAAAAACTCCTATAAATAAAAAAAATTTGTTAAAAAGAACTGATTATATATATATATATCAAAGGATCTCTTCCTGTTAGTTTCTTTCTTTCTTTAAAAAATACCTGGAAGCCATCCTTTATTTTGAAATTTTTATATAAAGAAAAAAAAATCATTATTTTATCTTAATCACAATAACATGTTTCAGAATTTTAAACCAAAATACCTAAAATTGTCAACAAAATACTTATGCTAAACAATTATGCAAAAGTACAAAAATAAAGGTTTTAGTTAAAAAAAAATCTTTGACAAAGAAAAGAAAGAAAGAAAGGACACTTAACCAAAAGTCCACATGACAACAACCCCTTTTCATGAATACACCTAAAGGTGGAAGTAAAAATGCAAGGATTAAAGCACAAATATCTGAAGAGCTATATTCGGCCATATTTGCAAACAAAGTCTTTTGTTTTTAACAAAATCAAACAAAAAAAAAGAAACCGAATTAGCGCCTAACGCCTATTTCCCGTATTTATTATCATAGCGTAGAATATATTCACGTGACAATCACGTGACAATTTATTAATTTGTCGATGACTCCATTATTATGTGAAGAAACATTATTATTTATTTATTAAAAATTTACAAATAATTCAAGTAAATTAAATCATCTATTATTATTAGGTTCAAGAATCTATTTAACTAATCTAATATTTAAATGTTTGTTTGAAGTTTGTTAACACCCAAACCCGATGTTAATTGATTAAGAGATTGTTGATTAATAGCATTACAAGCTCTCATAGAAACACCAAAATAAGGTCCCATATGAAAATTTGCATTTAATTGATTAACAGCTACCGAATCAGAACATTTTGGATCTTCAGGTCCATTACATGTAACAAATGCACTTGTACTTTTTTCAGGATCTGATATCCACAATTCACCACTATGATGTTCATAACCAACAAATTGTGGTGGTAAATGAGGAACTGGATCATCTCCATTTGTAACTCTTGTTACTTTTAATGTTTTATCTACATATTTAGAAAAAACTGAATTACCAACTCTTGGTTGACCGTACGTAACAACGAAAAAATTTTTATTTGGAATGAAACTCGTTGAATTTTGTACAAGATCTAATGCTGATAATAAAGTGAGCGCTACAAGAAAGAAAAAAAAAAATAAATGTTAAAAAAAAAAAAAAAATTCTATAATTAAAGCAATTTTTTTTTATTTTTTATTTTTTTTTTTATGAAAACTTACCACCACCTAAACTGTGACCTGTATATAAAACTTTGAAATCAGGATGTTGTTTATGTAAATTTTGAACTTCATTAAAAACGTCAGATTGAGTTTCAAGAAATGCTTGATAAAATCCGGTATGTACTTTAGCATCTTTCGCAGGTGGATAATCAGTGAAAAGAAATTTTGCATCGGTGATCACAGTTTTAATATTATCCGGTACAGTTCCTCTAAATGATACAACGATTAATTTATTCTCTTCATGTGTTGCTATGAAAGCTAGATTTATCATTTAAAAAAGTTAACAAACACAATAATTTGTGAAATCGAACAGATGACATAATTTATAAAGTAATAATAATATAAATTTTACCTTGAGTGCCACTAATTGGTTTGGTAAAGAATTTACTAACTACAGTACCATTAGTTGCATTACAAAGAAGTCCACAGTTCCATTTAGGAAAAAAAGAACTTTGACAATAAGCAGCAGCGGCGAAATCAGCAAATGTTTTTAAATCATCATTTGAAGGATTATCATTTCTTTTATTAAGAAATGAAGAGGAGAAAGGGGTTGGAACGGCTTCGATTAATGTTGATAAAAGGATTAAAGAAATTATAAAGGTTAATTTGAAGGAAGAAAAGGATTTGAAGGATTTGACGGTAGGAATTGCACTGCAATTCGAGGAGATAATATGTTGTTGCATTATTGTTTATATAGAAAAGTTCTAAAATTTCTAGAAGAATAAAGAATGAAATTTATTTCCCAATATTATCGGGAAATCAAAAATAAAAGAGGGAAAATGAAGGAAAATTAAGGAATGAAGGGAAATTTTTTTAAAATGTCGAAAGACCAACATTTTCATCGATTCTCTCTTATATATATTTTTCGAAAAAAAAAGAACAAATATTGAAAATTATGGAAAACAATTAAATCGTGATATAACATATTTTCTTTGTATTATAATTCGGATGTTTAACAGTTTCGAAATTAACAATCAAAATAAAATTTTATGATTGATTGGACAAAAAATTGTTTATCACCCAAATTTAGCTTAGTTTATAAAAGGATGACCGGAATATTTAATTATCATAGTGTACTTATTGATATGAAAAAAAAAAAAAATGTGGATTTTTTAAGCCAAAAAAAGGAAATGGGTGAATTATAAACATTATTTGATCATCTGATTAAAAAAGAATTATTATTTTTTAATGAAATTATTGAAAAAAAAAATTTCATTTCGAAAATCAACGTTAATAAAGTACAGAATGTAGGGTTACCCTACATGCTTATGCCCGTCGCCCGTCGGCTCGGTATAACCTAAGTTTATCCATGCATATGCATATTTTCAATCTTTTTATTCGTAAAAAAAATTTCTTTTGTTCGATAAGTAGGTAAATCGGTTTAAAAAAATCATTATATCCGCAGTAGTGTTTTTCTTGTTTAAATTGGTGTTACATTTAATTTGATATCCTTTTTTGGATATCGTTTTTTTTAAGGTGTATTGTATTATATAATAGAACGAACAATGAAAAGAGTATATATATTGAATTGAAGTTATTGAAGTTTCAAACTAAAAATTACGAGCTCAATTAAGGGTCTGTATTTTTGGTTTGTACTACACCTAATAAAAGATAGATAGAAATATTTTTAGACTAGGCTTAAACTTTTACCAGCTTATCAAAGGTTTATTCTCTTGATTTAGTTAATACGTGGATGAAACTCTGAGTGATTGGTCAAAAAAGTCAAAATTTTAAATTTAAATGTAAAAAAGTAAATTAAATAATTTATATAATAAATTATTATTTATTGCTAGAACAAGTATTAAAAAGCATAGAGGTTTTTTTTTTATTAAGAAATTGTGGAGTGCATGAATGACTTAATGATAATTGTATGCAATGATGCAAAAATAAGAGTGTGCATAGATTTTTTTGTCAGCAATTTTTATTGATTGGTTTTTGTCTAAATAGAAAATCTTTTTTTTTTTTTTGCGTTATTTTTATGATGTTTTGTTTATATTACATTTTTATTAGTATATTTCTTTGATTAAAGTTTATACTAAAACAAAATGAATATGCACAATTGATTGACGTGCAAATAATAATAATAAATGATAATGATGATGCGATTTGAAAGAATGTTAAAAGTGTTAACCCAAAAAGTTGATATAACATTTACTATTAAAATAAAAATATTTCTTAATTTATTTCAATTATTTGCTTTATCTAATGTATAACCTGGTTTCTCTATTAATTAAAATCAGTTATTTCCGGCTTTATCATTAAATCTCTGGAATATCTGGATCAAATCTACCCTTCATCATTAATACCTTTTTTTAATCCTTTAAAAGTTTTGTAATATTCAGTTTAATTCCTGATTTTTAAGGAATTTGATTATTGTTCTCAAGTCCTAACGCGTATACTAAAATTTTCTTAAAGAATTATAAATAATGTATGGACGAAAATTGAAAAAAAATAAAGTTAACTAAATTTGAATTCATGTAATTATGCGTATAATCTTCCGAGAATTCATATTATAAAATATTGTGTCTTATTATGGTCAAATACTACAAAGTCTAAGAAGTCTAAATGAAGTCTGCACGACATACGCGACATAGTATATGTAGTTTAAAGAAAGTTTAATCTTATTTTGAGAATAAATTTCATTTTGTTCTATCCAATTTTTTCTCTTTCTCAAAATTTAAACGCGTCTTTATTTCTTAATCAAATATGAACGAACCAGAACAAGAACCTTACGTTGTTCATTTACCAGCAAAAAAATTTAACTCAAAAAGTGTAAGACTTGCGGATATACAAGCAGCAGAAGAAGGCAAAATTGATTTCCCTAAATCTAAAAGAACTTTTAACAAAAAATTCTATTATAAGAAAACACCAAAATGGCGACAAAAGAAAAATCCAAATTGGAAAAAAACTTCAGATGATGAATTAAAAAAAAATGATACGCATGATAAACCTCAGAGAAGATTTTCATTACCATCAAAATCTTATCCAAGTCGATGGAATGGTCAATATAATAAAAATCGTAATTTTTCAAGACAAATTGAAGAAGCTGGTATAATTGCCACACCTGCTAAAAAACCAGGAGAAGATCGTGGTCAATTCCAACGTTCATTTGATACTTTTATGTTTGGAAATCGTTCAATTCTTCCAGATCCTCCAATTATTAATTCCGGTGATTATAGATTAAAATATAAGTCTGTTCAAGAACTTATTGATTCTGCTGCTGTTTCTGATAAAATTTATAAATATCCTGTAAATGATATGACTGGTACTTATCAACGTTCAATGACAAGTGCTAAATTTGGTGCAAGTTCTGTAGCATCTTCATCATCTATATCAAAAGCTTCTACTTTATCGGGTTTACGCACTTCTTCTATGGTCCCAGTCTTACAAAATCAGAAAATTCCAAAGTATTCTTCAAAACATTCACCCATTATACCTAAACCCACATCTACCCGTTGTTTGATTAATAACTTTAACAGTGAAAAATCTACTGCTAGTGATAATGAATACTCATTGTCAATGGATGACTACGTAACGCAAGGCAACGTTTTAAAAAAAGCTCGTAATAATCAAATGGAATTAAAGCAATGTGTTGCAGGTCCCATTAGTTATCTTCCTCCTCTGGTAAAATAAAAAATTTCTAATCAGTGTGGTTAAAAAAGATAATAATATAAACAATTTTAATTTTATTAAATAGCTGCCTTCACAAATGGAAGCCATACTATCAAAGACTGCAGAAATCTCTCATGAATCGCAGATCTTGAATCGTGTAATGACTCAATATCGCGACAAACGCTCGAACGGTTCTAACGATGAAAAACTTTTGAAAAATGAATCAGAATTTACCGAAGAGCAATGGTTCAATATGATTATACTGCTCGATTTACGTAAATATTATGTTAATTACATAGTCTTTTCGTCAAATATTAATTTTTTTTTCTATATTAAATAGCTGAAATGTTTATAAAAGAATTCATTAAAAATACAATGCAAATTCTTCAAGAAAAGAACCATTTAGAAAAGGCAGGAATCACTATAGGACAAATTAGCAACATTCATTCGACCAAAAGAGTTCTTACTTTGAGAGATTATACAGGTTATTATATTTCTTTATATTCCAAGGAGTAACTATAAAAACTAAAAATTATATGATTAATCATATAATTTATAATTAGGCGAAATCAAGGCCTTGATACAAGAAAATGTTATTAAAGACTACAGTCCAATGTTGTATAAAGACACAATTCTTGTTCTAAGAAATGTATGTTGTTCAAATACGTATTCCTTACTTATTATTTAAACGTCTTTGACACACTGCATCTTTCATAGGTTACGATTCAAAAATCTGAAGGATTACCGCCTTTTATCACCATTACACTCAATAACATTTATATGTTATACGTAGATGAATATAATAAAGTTCTTGGACACGGAGCGAAGGTTAGTAATAAATTAATTCACAGAGTAAATTACCATTATTAAAATATTTCTACGTAGACCATAAATGGATTAGGCGGTAAAGCAGTAGAATCAAATTCTGAAGAATAGTTCAGATAGAGTATTTTATGTGACTTTTAATGTTCTTTTAACAGGAAGGAAGGAATGTGAGATATTCTTATAAAAAGTACATTTATGGATATTAAAAGGTTGAAAAAATAATGTGATTGTGTTTTATTTTAATTGTAAGTTTTCTAATAAAATTCAGAATTTACGAGCAAAATTTTAATTAATAATAAAATCTTTATCTTATTCTTATTACAATTTTTAAACTATCATTATTTCACTTCTTAGTCCTTAAACTCCTAATTTACTACATTCTAATTTCTTGATTTTACTTAACCTTTTATAAACACATTCAGGGTATTCTTTCAGTCCTTTTATCTTTTTATTTCGCCCTTGAACTTTTTAAATTAATCATTTAGGCTTAACTCTTCTTTCACCTCAAGCCTTATAATGCCTCTACTATCTTAATTTACTCTTCTAGAAGCCCTCAGCCCTCAGGATCCGTTTTTACCTATCAGTATCTAAATAAACTTATAACTTATATTCAATTCCTTCAACCTTTTAACTCCTCTCAAATTCTCAATTTTCCTTCACCTCCTTAGCTATGGTTCTTTTACAGCACGCTTATATAACATTTATAAGTCAAGTTTTCTACATATTGCATGGAAACTGATAATAGGAGTCCTCTTATATTGCCACTTAAATTGTTATAATAAGACAAAAATGTTATATAATGCATACTACTGTATTAATTTCTATTTATGCAAAATATTTACAATAACAAAACATACACATGTATATCAAATACTTTATTCTTTGTTTAAATTTACAATCCAACTAAAAAAAACCATCTTCATATCGTTGAAGATCTTCTTTAGCCTATAATAAAAAAATAAAATGGTCATTTGGAATCAAATAAAAAATATGAAAAAAAACCGAATATAATTAATTGCCTTTGTTATCGCATTCATTAATCTTTCATTATCTTCATTTAACAAACGGACTTGGCAAATTTGTAGATCTTTTGTCTCAGTTTTAGGAGATAAAGATGATTTAGATGAAGATGAGGTAGAAGAACTCGACCTTGATCTAGTTTTGACTCTAAATTAAGATTTATAGTTATCTTCGATTTATTATGTAAATTATGCTCGTAACTTATAAGTCAAGTCTATAATATGCTTACTCTGATGATTTATCTTGGAATTTGCCACTTGTTTGATCTAGAGTAATTAATTTAAAAGTAAATAGCAGATTAATACATTTCAAATTCTTTCACTCAGAATCAAGCAATTTCGCAAATCATGCCCAGTTCTTCCTACTCTTACACATCCTAACCCTAATTATACGTTAATCATAGTCCTACGTCCAATAATTAGTAAATAAATGACCTACAAGTTATATCTCCAAATATTGGAGATGAAGTTTCAATGGCAGTGTTATATATTTGTCGAGACGATGGATCGAACTGAAAAAATGTTAGATTAAAGTATAAAATAAAAACGCACAAAATAATTAAAATTTACATTCACCTGCTTTGATTTATTAAAATTAGGATTAAAGCCTTTTGATGATGTGAATAACTCATTGTTACTTAAACCAAAATTGATATTGTTATCTTTTTTTTCATAAGATTTTAATTTGCTCTGGTCTTGGTCTTTTTCAGCATTTTAATATATGTAAGAATAAAATAATAACAATAATATTATTAATTTTTTTTTTTTTTTGCAAAAAATTATGATTAAATTAAATTTCTCGACCTACCGCTTTGTTTTCCTTGAAGTTGAACTTCGAGAAATTCCATTTGCCGTTTCAAATGTTTATTCTCATCTTGTACTTCACCCAGCTTTTCAATTGCAATATTGACAGCCTCATTATCAGTTATTCCCACCAATTGATCATCTTTTAAATCAATTCCTTTTGACAATATATTCTAATGACATAGTAAAGATAATATAGATAATATATAAACACCAATAAAAAAAAAGAACATTATATAATAATAAATAATAATTTAATTATGTTTCATTACATGTTGTCTCGAAGACTTTTGTATTTGATTTGTATGAACGACTTTTTCAAGCCGATCAGCTCTTGATTTCTTAAAAGAAAAAACAATCATGAGTAAATATAGGTTTAGAAAGATCATCAATGAAATAATCTACCTCTGTTTTTAATTGATTTAAAACCAGATCTTTTTCCGTTTGAAGACTTTTGATTGCTGATTGTAACCGTTCATTTTCAACAGTTATCCGTTTTTGTAGCTGATACTTTGCATTATCTAATGTAGATGATAATGCACGTGATGTACTAACCTAGGAACACAAATTTAATTATTTGGTTATGTTCATTTTCAATAATATTAATTAGTTTTATTATCCATATAGATCTCTCACCTCTCGAAGTAGACTTGCCTTTTCAGACTATAGAAGAAAAAAATGAAATTCGCAAATTAATTCAAATAGAAATTAATAATATCAACAAAAATTGTAAAAAAAAATTCATTAAACACTACTTCCGATTGCGCCAAGTCGCGTTGCACACGCTCTAACGTTTGTGTTAGTGCTGGGTGGAAAATGATTTTTAATTAATAATTAACGATTAAAATAAAAAATGCGATATGATAATTACAGTACATACTATCACATTGACTTTCATAGTCCGAAAGTTCTTCTTTATATTGTTCTAAAGTTTTCTGTAATTGTTGAGCTCTTCTATCTCGTAACAGCATTTCCGTTCTGAAAATCAAAATTCATATTATATAACAGTAAAATCAAATTAAATTTATTCAAAAAAAAAAATTATAAATTAAAAATTAATAAATTATTTTACTTTAAATTATTACTCTCTTTGGATGTATTTTTTAACTTATCCATCAAGATTTCTTTTTCTTGATCTTTTGTGACAATCAAATTATTCAAATACTTGACATGTTTTTCTTTGTCTTCAAGCTCAGCAAGCAATTGATTTCTATGCTTCGTCACCTAAAAAATTTAATTAACACAAAATATAATTCCTTTAAAAAATAAAAATATAAATAATACACCTTACTTCAGTAAGTTGACTATTCAACATTTTATTTCCTTTCGTTTTATTTGTTGTGTTATCAAATTCTGAATCATATTGATCAGGATTCTAAAAGATCAATGAAGTTAATAAAAAGAATTTTTTTTAAAAGTATTAAATTAATGATAATACATTTAATTCAGCTAGTAATTCATCGCGTTCAATGATAATTTCGTCGGTTTCCTTCTTTAACCTTTCAAAAGCCTTTTCGCGTTCGATAAGTTTTTGATTGACTTGTTGGAATCTATTCCTTATTGAACTTAACTCTTGTTCCATTTTTTGAACAACTTCCCTAGCTTCTTTAACTGGATTATATAGTGATTGCATATAAGCAGCTATAAATTTTGACTAATAAATAATCGATAAAATCTAACCTTCCGTTTCTAAATTATTTTCATGAGAATTTTTGTTAACTTTTGATGATTGTTGGAACTCAAGATCTCGCTTAAGATCAGCCATTTCATTTTCTGTTTTGTGTAATTTCTCCAAAGTTTGTTGCATTGACTAATTGAATATAAATTATTTTCAGAGATAATTATTACATTTTGAATAATCACTTAATATTAATGCTTACAGATGGCATCATCTTCAAATTCTGCAACTCTTGATTAACTTGATTGTTCAACTGTTCTAATTTTCGACGATCCTCAGAAATGTCCTTAATTTCTTCCTGTGCTTTGCTCAATTGTGAATTCACTTGATCTATATCCTTTTTGCATTGATCGTGATTTTGTGGCTTCATCAGCAAAGAGAGGATTGAGTTGTTTTCTTAAGGAAAATACATGTAAATATGCGCAATAATGATCAAAGACTTACTGTAGGAGAACGTCTTTGTGTTTGTAATTTTTGGTTGAGTTGCTTGTAAAGATCTTCGAGATTGTCCTTTTCATTGGTTATGCTTATAATTTGCTCATTTGCATTATTTAATTGATTTTTAATTTCTTCTAATTCCCTTTGACATTGTTCAAGACATCTCTCTAACTACAAATAAGAAATAACAATAAGTTTAAAGGTATTAAAAACAATGTTATTAAATTACAAATAGTATATTACATCAATCTTTTTTTGTTTCATAGATGCAAATTCCTTAGAATCTATGGTTTCAAAATTAGGTTGCGTCAACCCATTTTTGTTGTCCAGCGACATCTAGGGAGGAACATTAAAAGATTTTAGTGTTTGAACAGGCTAAATGTTAAAACTTTTCTTAAATTAAATAACTTTTTTTTTTTTTTTACCTGTTCTGCCGGTATCTTTTGGATATTTAAAGGCTTAGTTGAACCGCTACCTTCCTTAGCGAATTTATATAACTCGCGTAATCTATCTGTTGTTGACTGAAGATCTTTTTTAAGCGTTTCTATTTCATTGTTAGCTTTATCCAATGCTATTCTAAGCTGAGCGTTTTCATTTGAAATATCTGGCGGCGAAAATAATATATAAATTAATCATTATGACGAGAAAATTCATTATAAAGTTTAAATTACCACGCTTACTTTCAAAATCAGCCATAAATTGTGTATTCATCGTTTCCGACAGAGTTTGATTTGATTTTGCATATTTGCCCAACCCTTGCTGAAGTTTTTCCTTATTAATACTTGAAATAGATGCCTTGAAAATTTTTGATCCAAAGCAAAGATTCAAAGAAATTATCGATCACTTACCAAAGTTTCTTTATTATTATTATTTAGTTTATTTCCTACTATTTAATTTATGAAAATTCGATAAGTAAATTTTAAAATATTCATTATAACGAACGCACAGTATTATCATTACCTTTTTTCCAAATGCGCGGGTTAGTCTCGATTAATTCATTAATTAAGTCTTCTATCTTCTGTAACTCATTAAACAATGCAACGTTTTTTTCGCGTGCACTTTGAAGTTCTTCTAAAATTTCCTGTTTTTCTTTTTCTACCTCTTTAGTAATATTTGCTTTTTCTTTCTCAAGTTTTGCTAAATCCTAATAAATGTATATTAAAATTAGCATATTAGAATTAAACATTAAAATTAAGCAAGGAGTTAAGTAATTGGTAATTCATATCAAAAGATTTATGTACCTGTTCTAATCCAATGACGTATTCCTGTAAATATTCCAGTTGAGTCTCAAGTTGTTGAACTTTTGAATTTGCATCTGACATTGAAGAGCCACCAGATTTTCCGGACCGTTTATTGATCAATAATGATCCAAGACGCGTTATTTCTTTTTCACGCAAAACTGTTTGTTGTTGGAGACTTAAGATCTAATTCAAAAATGTAATTAATATATTTTTATTTTTTTTAATAAGGCTTAGTTGCTTAAATTTAAACTTTTTAAAAGAAAACTAAAAATCACCTGTTCCTGAAGATTTTTTTCTTTATCCAACAATTTTTTATTTGATTGTTCAAGCTCTTCAATTCTTTTCTGACTTTGCTGTACAATATTTGCTATATGAGGATCTGGGGAAGTGAAAACATCAAATTTGTTCGGCATAGGATCTTATAGAAAAAAAAACAAATAAATAAAATTAACGCGTAAAATTAAACCTTCATTTTAAAAAAACCAATTAGTATATACTAACCTAGAGGTTCTTCCATATCAAGGTTCTCAAGAACAGGATCTAATAAATCATTTCTTTTAGACCCTTTGTTTGAAATTTCAGAAATAAAAAAAAAAACGCGTAAATCTCAGATTTCAAATAATTCGAATGAATTGGAATTATTTTTAAAAAGAACATGATATGATTAACCTTCACCTTTTCCTGTACTGTTAGTACTATTAGTATCACCATAAGTTATTAGCAATTCTTCAAATTTTTTTCTCTCATTCACAAGGTTTGCTTCTGATTGTTGAGTTTGTATTATATATTGAGAATTTAAAAATTTCAAATCCGTGATTTCTTTTTCATATTTTCGAAATAACAACTTATTTTTTGTATATTCCTTATTATAAACATCAACCTTATTAATCAAATCAATATGAAGTTGATTATTTTCTTTTGTTAAGGCTATAAACGAACGTTTAAGAGGTTCGACCTTTATTTTTAGAAAAAGTAAAGTAATAAATAAAAATAGAATTTTCCTTAAAAAAAAAAAATTACAAAGAAAAAAGATAGAATTAAACTAAACTTGACAATGTGTTTCCCATTTCTCTTTTTCAATGGTTTGAGATTTTGTTTGTAATATTTGATAATTCTCTGTAATAGTAAATAGATCGTTTAATAGTTTTTTAATTAGTGGTATCGATTCCAAAGTAAAATTTTCATGATAATTAAGTTTTATAAGTTGTTGTTGTAATTGATTATATTCTGATGAAATTTCATTAGTATTCTGAGACATTATTTATATTAAGAAATAATTTTTTTTTCATAAAGAAAAAAGAAAAATTTAAAAAAAAAAAGTAAAAAATCTAAAATCTAATCAGAAATTACGCAGTCTTGTACGACGTATTGTAGTGCGACAATTTCCTTCTCGCTTTGTTTATATTACTGTAAAAAATAACCACAGTCGCAGCACTGAGATATCTTACTAATCGATTGTAATAACCAAATCGGACTTCTGATTCCGGATACGTATACATAAATAAAAATTCCTTTCCTTTATTATTTGCCTTTTACTTTTTTCTCTTTTCTTCCTATATTCACAAATAAATATTAAAGAAAAAAAAAGATGGTTGATAAGTTACCTAATGAGATATTACATGAAATTTTAAGATATATAGAAGAGGATACAAAAACATTATTTTCCTTATTACTAGTAAACCGATTATGGTGTGAAAATAGTGTTTTGACCCTTTGGAAGAATCCTTTTAAACTCGAAAACAATTATAAAATCCTTTTACCTTTATTATCTTGTTATTATAATAAGAATAATAAAGAAGAACCTGATATAAAATATTTAAAAGAATTAAATTTAATTAATAGGTCAACCTTTAATTATCCTTCTTTCATTAAACAACTTGAAATTAGAAATATGTTATCCATGATATTTACCCTCGCTGAAAATTTTAATTTAAATAATTCATCAATTATTCAAATAATTTGGAATATGATTATTAATAATTCAAAAATTGAAACCCTTACTATAAATACTAAAAATTCTATAAGTTCGAGGGATTTACATTGGCCATTAAAAACCTTTAAATCCTTTTTTAAAATAACCGAAACAAAAATTTGTTTTTCTATAATGAAAAAGTTGACTTTTAAATTAAACTTACCAGATTTATCAATTTTAAGTGATTTAATTGAATGTACAAATGGTAGAATTAAGGAGATAGAATTAGAAATAAGTAATTCTAAATCAAATATAACTTATCCTAATTTAGATAACGTTATTAACTTAATTAAATCACAAAAAAAACTTGAAAAATTTACTTATAAAGATCTCTCTAGAAATTTAAGTATTCAACCAATCATAACCGAGTTGAAAGATCATTCTTGTACTATGAAGATATTAAATTTTGAACAACGTTGTGATATTGATGTTGATGATCTTTTTAGTAATTTAAAAATTTTTTATAATATACAAGAATTAAGTTTTAGAAATTTCACTTTTGAAGGAAATCATGAATTATTAACAAATATTAAATTTTCACAATTGAAATCTTTAAGTTTAGATGGGATCACATCTCGAAATCAACGATATTTGGCATATATCTCTGAACCAATCATTAACTTGATACAAAATCATTCCGATAACTTGGAACATCTTAATATAAAGATGACGGATGTAATTATGAAAGATACTTTTAAAACAATTTCACTTTGTTGCTCAAATTTACAATCATTTTCTTGTTCAACTTCTGATCAAAATGATATGACATTCATTTATTCAATATTTAAAAATAATCCTCACCTTACTTCAATCGACCTTTGTATAATATTTCCCATTAGAAATTCTTTTCTTACAAAATTCGCTAATGAAATTCCTAATACTATTAATTATATTGCAATTGGGTATAGTATTTTAAGAAAAGAAAATATCAAGACTTTCTTACAAGGCTTAAATTGTAAAAAATTGAAATCATTCAAATTTAATTGGCAAAATCAAAAGAATGTGAATATCTCTGAAATTGTAAAAAACGTCACGAAAGATAAGGATTGGGGTAACCGATGCACTTTTGAGGAATGCGAACTTGGACTTGCTAATTATCAACATACTTGTATATTTAAATGGGAATAAATTAATCCATCTGATGTTATAGAACCGAAAGATAATCTCTATAGATTAGAGTTATTTTTACTATATATGGTTTATCATATAACATTATTTTTTACGTAAGTTTACTTTTCTTTATTTTCCTTTAAATTTTACAAATATTAGTTATCTGAGATATTTAAGACTTTGATATTGAATATCAGGTTGTTTTAGTACATATTCTTAGTTTATGTTAGTATAAATATTTTACAAGAAAGTTACTATATATATATTACACATTGTATATATAGTAAAGGATGGCCAAATTTTAAAAGAAATTCAAGGGGATCTTGTACAATTATATATTGGGTTATCTTTCATATGGGACCGCGGGAACTATTTTTTTCGATTTCACGCGAGGAATGGTGGTATTACAAGTATTACCCACGAGTATTTTGTATAATATTATCCGGAAATTCCTCATTCATTTTTCATTTCCAATAGCATAAATAGGTTTAAAAATAATCATCTTTAAGTAGTATTTTATAGAAAACAAAAAAAAAATTATACATTTTGTAGTATTATTTTATTCATANACCANAAAAAAAAAAGAAAAAAAAGGAGAAAAAGAAAAAAAAGAAAAAAATATATATATGTATACGTATACTATATACTGTATATTTTGTAGTATTTTATCTTTCCAATATATATGTAGTTTTAACAAAAAAAAAATAAACAAAAAAATAAATAATCATGTTATTATTAACTTATGATTGAGTAGTCTTAATTTCCTGTATGATTTTCTCAATCTTAATCTTAAGTTCGGGGCTAATGTTATCGTATGAAAGTGGTAAGGATGGCCATTCTTTTGCAACACGGTTCCTAATAGTTTCAAAGTCTTCCCATTCACACACTTTACCATGATCATAAACAACTTTTAACAAATTGTCCGGATCATTCTCCAAACAATTTTCTTTGGGATGAACGATCGGAATCTAAAGAAATATACGTTTAGATATCTTAAAAAACGTATAAATATACAATAATCAATACTAACTCCTTGTTTATTCTTTTTAACGCCGAATTCACCCGGTAAACTAATTTTTCCCGAGTCTGTCTTTGGTGTTTTCATGATGTCCCTGTTTTATTATTCATAAAATTTTATCATAAATTTTATTTGATCTTTCACATATTTATTATAACATATTTTAAGAATACCTTCTAGTTCCATCAGCGTAGGTAATATGACTAAGTTTGGTGGCAAAACTCATAGTATCACGATTGAGTTTTTGTAATAATCCACCACCCATTCCAAATGTAACATTCTGTGCAGAAAACCCGGCTTCTTTTACTGTTTTCAGAATAGCTTCCAAACTTTCAATAGTCACAGCATCACTTTGAATGACAGAAGCTCCACGTATAACTTTATATCCTTTTTTATTAACATCGCTGCCAAATACTTTATCCGCAGATCTATTAATAAAAAAAAGTGTTATCATAATAAATTGATCTATATTTATTTATAGTTTTCCTATCTTAAAAATTATAGTTACTTTAGAGCCATTAAGACAACTTCAATTGGATCACCACTATCAGGTCTTAACACCATAAATCCACCTTTTTCAAGTTTTTGCTTGGCAATTGACGGAAGCACTTTGTCCAATGCATTGGAATAATCATAAGAATCCATAACACATGCAAATTTTCCAGTACCATAATTACTAATCTCTCGTAGTATAGCATCCTTTTCAACAAGTATATAAAAAATTCATCTCATAATTAAATATTAAAAAAAAAATGTTTTTGCTTTCGCTCTTACTTACTCTCTCTGTTTTGTGTGCTGTCATAACCGAGTGTTCAGTTGCCGGAATTGAAGTGGCAACAGGTTTACCATTATTCAACAAGAATTGAACATAGTAAGCAGCATTCATAGTGTCTGTTCCAGAGAAATTCAACTTGTATTATACAAGAAAAAAAAATTTAATGAATTATTTAATAATAATAAATATGCAATCGTTGGATATTTATTGGATTGTGACATTAGATAAGCTATCCGATGTTTGAATGCTCTTAATTGAATTCGTGATTATTGAATTCTGAAGATGTTGTTACCGCACATGTTTGATTCGGTTCATTAAGATATTTAATATTTAACAGAATGAAAAAAATCTTTTTCTTATACAAACCAAATGTGCTGCAGCACCAATAATCGATTGTTCAATAGAAGTACATCCTCGAAATCCAAAATCATGTAATTGACTAAATCATAAGTTAAAGTCTGCTAAAATAGCGAAATGATTAATAATTTGTAATGTGTACTTTTCTAATGTCCAAAAGCCTTCATCATCAACTGTTTCTTGATAAGCTTTTTCGATGCGATCACGTGCGCGACGCGAAAGAGTTCCGACTGTTGTTGGATACTTTAACAAGGAATTATACAACGAATAAGGATAAACGCATCTTATCGTCGAGTAATTAAAAAAAAATCAATAATAATCACCCAAACCATAGTAATTATAGTTTCCAAATATGTAACCAGCAATGAATATTCTTTCTCGGCCGTGATCTGGAAAACTGGAGTATGAACATAACATGATGTACCTTCAGGTAAAGATTCAATTTTTACCGGAAAATAACCATTATTTTCTTCAATAAACTAAAATTTTAAATACTTGATTCAGAATTCATAAAATTATGAAATTAATTATTGTAATCAAAATACCTTTAGAAACAAATCTTTAGGGAACTGGAAAGCTGTAAATCCAGCATTATGAGTTGCAAAAAATTTTTCGGCCAATTCAACATCTTTTTTAGACCATTTAATAGCAATATAATTTTCAATTCTTTATTTATTTATTTTTGATCAAAGTCATCGAATTTTTTTGTTTTTTAAAAAAAAAATACATATATAATTTTTTAACGTTTTATTGATTTTTACTGAAAAAAAATATTAAATTTCGATGAAAAATACATGTATCGGAGTCCATAGAATAAAACACGTGTATCTTCTTTGTCACCATTATATCCTTTCCTAAATTCACCATATGCAACACACTATAATATAGAATATAGTTTAGGTACTGTATATAGTTTTTTTACTTTGCAAGTTTCTTCACATAATAAAAAAAGTAGTAGTAATCAAACACCTTTTTGGATTCAGGGAGTAAAAATGAATGTCATTTTATATGAGTCGGTCATAACTATTAATGGAATGCCGAGAAAGCCAGACATGTTTCTACTCACATTCACTTTTTTTTTTACACTTTTTATATGCAAAGGGCTGTAAATTCAAAAAAACGAGCTTAAACATAATAATATTTAGTATGAGATCATAATAAAAAATGCCACAAGAAATTTGATGAGTAATTACGTCACGTATTACCTAAGTTTTCACTGATCGGATGGATTGTAATACATCAATAATAGGTAATACTAAGTATTACTATTATTTCCCCGGAGAGAATCAAGGCTCCATCAAGCAAAGCCCGGAGAAAAATTCCCTGAGCACCATTAATATCTCTATCGATTTTTATATTACAATTCTTGCATTTGTAAATTTCTGACCCTCCAATTCTCTGAATATTTCCACACCAACTACATGTCTTTGATGTGTAAGCTTCATTTTGGATTATCACATGGATTCCTTTCTCTTCTGCTTTTGAAATCAAACGTTGTCGAAACTTGTAATGAGACCAACAAAGCATCTTTCTAACTGTTTTCCTTGTTATCTTTCGTGTTTTTCTGTTCACCATATTTGAAACCTCAAAGGGGGGAATAATAACTACATCAAATTCATCAGTTAAGAACTTGATTGTTTTTCGGTGAATTTCATTCTGCAATTGTTTGATCTTTTTTTGCATATGAGAGATAGCATTGTCAACACGTAATGCTTTCTTTTTCTTCCGTTTTGAAGTTGAAGATGCTAGTTTGTCTTTTTTTGATATGAGATCATCCATATGTTTACATAAACGGAAGATACGTCCTATATCATACTCTCCTATTTTACCCACACCTTTTGTTGGGGAATACCATGTGAATGGAGTACGAACTCCTGGGTCAATTGAAGCAACATGGACTTCCGCTTGTGTTTCANGNACCTGTTTCTGNGTTTCATATACCCAATGAAATATCCATTCATTTGTCTTTCGTATATATGTAAATTTACAATCACAATCTATCTTCTGCAATGGCCATTTATTACACTTTCTTTTTGTTTCAAAATGAAATGGGCGCAAATCACGTTTTCCATCTTCTAATTCATTTGGTTTGTATCGTTTTGATGATAAATTTGAAGAATTATGAAGATGTCTAACATAAAAATGGTTCCATTCCTTTTTAGAAAAATTTTGTGCACGAATGATCATTGTTTGTTGTAAATCCTTTTTAGATTTAAAAGATAATGATGATTTTTTAGCAGCTTTTAAATTTTTTTGTATAACATTTTTTCTAGCACCAAGGCTTCATCAATACTTTCATCAATCACATTTGCAGGTACCTCATTATGTAGACCTCTAAGACGTAATCCTAACCATACAACTGTTCGAAGAAATTTACGCTCTCCCCATACACATGATCTCTGTAATTTCTTNTCTTTTTCATCAGGATCTTTTCCTTCTTTTACATCTACATATAGTTTAAGTTTTTCATTAAGGGTTTGAGGTCTTATATGATTTTTGTCCCATCTAANAACAGTATTATAAGCATATCTCATTAACCCAAGCCATCTCTTCAGGATTTTTTTCTGTGAGTGATTCAGATATGTTTTGATTGATAATGTTTGATTCACTGTTGTTTCGGTTTTCCTTTTTTTTTGCTCCGTGTATTTATTGTTTTTAGTATCTTTCGCTTTCCGTTCTCGTCGGTGCATAGCTGCTCTTCTTCCTTGCATTCGACAGATGAAGACGGTGTTGATTGTAAGGATATCTTGGGAAAGTTCGTGCTCATCAGATGTCGTATCGTTGAAGAGAACCACGAGTTTTGTAGTATGGAGAGAGAGTATATACTGGATGAGGTCGAAGGCAAAGCGGCAGAGTCAGTCACGATGGGTAACCACAATTTCTGAGACCATTCCATGACTTGTCCGTTCCAATAAGGTCTTAAGTCCCGGTCGTTTGAAGTTGACCCCTGATCCGATATCGCTGATGAGTCCGTAGGTTGGGTATCGGGAGCTGAGGAGTTGTTTCTGCCGTTCAAGATCCTCTTTTTGTTTGGCACTAGAGACCCGTGCGTAAAGAAACCCTTTTTGGTGGTGGTGGTGGTGGTGGTGGTAGCGGTGGTGGTGGTCTCAACATTTTGTGAAGTCGACTCTGGAAAAATAGAAGATATGTTGTAAAGACGAGTACCAGAAGGAGACGTTTTAGCAGTAATCTTTCCTTGCTTTAACCAACGACGCAAGGTATCTGATGAGATACCAAGTTTCTTAGTTGCTTGGTGTGCNGATAAATACATAAGGAGAGGAAAGATATAGTTTACGATTTTCGATTGGAATCATTATAAATGATTTTTATTGATGAGCATTACTAAGCAATTGTACTAACTGTATTACTAAGCAAAAAATTGCTATGGTAATAATTTATGACACTTATGACACGTCATTTTAGACAAAAATCGTTCTTTATACGTGTACGACATACTTACCTATATATAAACAAATACGCATTGTATAAGAATATTCTTTTGCGCAAAAAAATATTAAATTCTATTACATTAATTTTTTAAATCAAATAAATTATTCTTTTTAATGATTTATAATTCTACTGGTTTAAATCAACTAATTGCAAAAATTTTGTGAATTTATATCTAAAATCTCTTAAGTTCCAATATCTATAAAAAAAAAGGAATAATAAACTAATAATGTTTCTAAAAACAATTAAGAAAAATCTCCTCTCACAATCTCATACAAATATACTCTTAATAAATCTCTCAAGTTCTCCAAGGAGCTGTGCATTCCAAAAAAATATATATATATATATTTGTTAAATATACAAAAAAAAATAAATTGAAATTTTTTTTTTTAATATCTATAGTTGAACTTAAACATCTGTTACTAATCAGATAAATATCTGCAATTTTTATAATGGCATTTCTAAGAAAATTCGTTTAACCTCACTCTTTTCACTTTTCACTCTCTCACCTTTTTCCTTAGTTCCTATCAGATGCACCATATTTACAACAGGATTATTTGACGAGAAGTATGTTATTATTTAGATAAGATTCACTTCATTCCTAAAATAAAGGCTCTCTATTCTTATGCCATCCTTTCCTTGTTTCAAAAAGACACTATTCCTTTGTCCTCTTACTATGACATAAAGAATAGAGAATGATTTAAGGAATTATTCCAAGATCTATATATCAGAAAAAATCCTACACCATTAGTACCTGAGTTCCTCATTCTCAAACTTAATTTTGTTGGACTTTATACTAATGATACATATGAAAGCTTTAAGGTGAGCTTTGATCAAAAATTAAATAGAAAGATATCAAAGTTTATATACCAATATAAACAAGAGTTAGAAAATCATTTCAATGTTAGTGGAATTGAGTGATAATAAGGTATTTTGTCCTTTATTTAGTCATAATCTCTATTCAAAAGTACTAAGCTATTATTCTTATGCATTTTTAGCTTTATGTTTATATCAATAAATACAATGCTGGTATGAACAAACCGCTTAAAAATGAAGTACTCCTTTAAGTTCTTACCAATTATCACAAAAATGAAGATGAATACACTAAGAACAAAATTAAATTAATTAAAAGCTCATTCAATACAATTCTTTAGTATATTGAAGATTGCTTGTAATGAAGACATAGCTTGTGTTTTTTAACTGATGTGACTTCTATCATTATGGCTAAATTTACTTTAAGTTTTAACATTTTGGTAAATTTGACACTAAAAAAAGAATTTTGAAGGCTTATATGGATTCAAGAAATCAGAAATTAAGTTTCTTTATTTAGATAAAACTTTTGGTTAAAGAAAAAATAATATTATGGTTAAAGGAAATAATAATGGGTATTTTTTCATTATAATCAACCTGAAGGATTTATAACACTATATATGTCCCATATCATATCAATAATTTAATAAAATAAAAAAAAGAATTGGATGATAATTAGGATTTTTCAGTCATCCTTAATATACTTTTCAATCCACAAATATTGTTCTCTTAAACAATATTGAACTTAATTATTAACAATTTTCTTGAAAAATCTATTTTTACTGAAGTATTTAATTAATACTCTTTCTAAGATTATTTAGTGAAACTAGGGGGTTTAGCAAATAAGCGAAATGTGAAATATCATAATTTGATGAAACTATATTAAAATCTTATTAAAAAGTTAGTGAAACTTGATAAAAGGTAAAACCTATTAAAACTTATTATAAATAATAAATCTGGTAAAACTTTGCAAATTATAATAAAATTATAGTAAAAATTTGGTAAAACTAAGTGCAGGATTTTAAAAAAGTTTAGACAAGTAATCCTAAATTTAGTGAAAATAAGTATTAGAAAAATGATAATAATCAAATTTGATAATATCAAAATAAAAAATATTAAATTGTATGAAATTTAAAGTAGTTAGTAAGAATTAACTAATATTTTACAATTATTATTAAAAAAATTAGAGAATGAAATTTTAAACCTAAAAATTAAGAATAATTTCTGATCAAATTAAAAAATAGTTCATAAAGTTTTAAAATAAAAGATTAAAAAGAAAAGTAATGAGTATTTAAGTTAGTTATGCTATATATTTATTATTTTAAAAGTAGGTTTACATTATCTAATTAGCAAGAAAATTTATTATATTAATAAATAATTTATAGATATTAAATACAGGATTACAATATAAAATTTTATTTACAATTTGAACTTATTGGTTTTTAATTTTATTATATATAAGGATGATTAGTAGTCTTCCTATATATAAAAAGATTAGATTATGTAGGATTGCAGAATTGCATGATCCTTATGATTAAGTCATAATGTAATCAAATTTATTTGAAACTTTCAAAACTGATTTAATTAAAATATAGGATTAATAGTCTTTTAATTAGTCTTTTAGTTAATTTAGCTTTGCTATACTATATATAATTCAAAACTACAGTATAATCTAGTTCTACAAAAAGCAGGATTGGCTTAGATTAGATAAGTAAAATTAAATAAAACATTAGAATTATTAATTATCTTTATATATGTACAGTATAGGATATATAATTTATATATCATCAGAAAAATAAAGCTATATTAATAATTCATATATATAAATACAAATAATTTTTATTCAAATTTAATACATTATAATTAATATATAGTTATATATTTTAAATATATTAACAGATATATAAAAATTATTATAATGTAATTATAATTTTGAGAGGTTTTTCTAAAATAAAATCTATTAAACAATTTCTTGAATCTATAATATATCATTTAAAGATAAAAATATTGATAAATTAGTAAAATACTTGTAAAATAAACTGGATTTTTATCTTAGTAAAATATTTTATTTTTAATTCAAAATTGTCAGTTTAGTTTCTAAAAATATAAGTTAAAATAAGTTATAAATGATTTTACAAAGAATTGATCTTAGAAAAAATTATTATTTTTTTTTCAAATTTAAATTTTTATTAGTTTAAGGATAAAAAAAAGATCTAATTAGTTTCGCAGATTTTGCCAAATCAGAAATATAATACATAAAAAGTAAAAACTAATCTATATACTATTTATCCAGTTACACGTCCTCATATTTTCAAACATATACTTTATAATGAGAGGTATAGCCTAAGTAACTAAATACTAATATCTCATAACATTTCCTCCTAGCTAACAGTTATACTTTTCCTTATCACAGTCCTATCATTGATAGATTACCAGAGATTCAATAAAAATTTTAAATTGTTTACTAATATTACATTTCTCAAAACAGCAGGATTTTTCTGATTAGTATACAGGTATTTTTTTATGACCCTCAGGAGATATTTTCATTATCTTAGTTGTAAAATACATTAACTAGAAAACTTATTAAGAAATATATGAATTAATAGTTAATCAGTATTACGTGACTAACTGTGGTACATCATCAGAAAATCTAATGATCACCACGTCACTCTTCTTAATAATAAATAAACAACTCCTTAAGGTTAATTAACAGTTAATAATTAAACTAATTCAAAAAAAACTTATAAAATCATAAATCTATTATTGAAAAATAAGCTCTATTAAATGTTTAATGGAAAAAAGATAGCATTAGATATATTTTAAATGATAATATGCTACTTATCAACTATCATCTTAAGGAGTCAAAATACTTGTATCTCAAATTATGATATCAGATAATTGCAAATAGCCTAAAACTATATCATAAAGATATTATATTTCAAACTATAAGGCCTGATAAAATTTCAAAGTAAGTCTATTTTTTTTCAGAAAGAGAAACAGTTATTATATTTAAAAACCTGTGTGCTGATTTAAAAAAAGTTTAGGAAAAGATTATTCCTTATTTCACTGAAGATCATTACAAAAATATAAGTCCAATTTATATAATGCAAAGTTTTTTTAACTATCTGAAACATACATGAAACTAAAATTAGGGTATTTCTATCCTAAAATAGTTAAAATAGTTAAAATAATTTTGACTTGGACTCTTCCAAAAGTCAAAATAGCCAAAATTACATTATATTATATGATTTTTATAATAAATAAATAGTATTAAACTTCAAAATCTATTATCTCAATATCCAGTAATTGGATTTAATAATTTTTATGTTATTAGATTCATTTTGATGTAAGGATTCATTTGATATATATTTCATATTTATAGTATCAATATTGATAAAGTTATTATAATTTAAAGGTTTATATTATTTTATAATTATATAATGTAATGTAATTTTAGCTTATTTTAACTTTAATTTTGACTTTTAAGCCTCCAAACTGAAGTATTTTGACTTTTAATTGCCAATCCGCATGTGATCGATAGAACAAATATAGTAAATTGCGGCGTTATGTTCAATAATAAAAAAAACTCGTCCAGAAATCTCTTTTTCCCCTTAATAAATAAATGTTAAAATCCCATATTACTCCAGGAAAACTTGTTGCAACTGGCAGTATTGTGCCAGAACTTCATTATGGTCCATATTTACGCGACTGGTGGGTTTTTTCTAAAGAAAAAACTCAAGACTATCCTATTCCTTTACGTTTAGGACTTGAGGTTATGATTCAACTTAATAACAACCCATTTATTATTCGCATAGTT
>QKYT01000529.1:66639-78267 GCA_003550305.1 Glomus cerebriforme | reverse complement strand
ACTTTTTGAATAAAAATCTGTGTAATTTACTTAACATTCATATAACCCGCACAATTATTTGATCTTAAATTCAATTTTATTAAGAAAAAAACTAATATTCCTATAAAATAATGTTCAATGTATCTTAGCGAAAATGCTTCCCAAATCCCAAATTTATTATAATTCATAAATCCTCGTAATCCATTTTGACCCTCGTAAATGTGTTTCGATCCCCGTAATTCATTTCGACCCTCGTGGAATTTTTTTTGATCATTTCGACTTTGCCATTTTCATTTCGGTTTTATGTATAGCCTGAATTCCATGGTGGTGAACAAGATCATGAAAACTTTGTAAATCAATTTGTGGCATATATCAATTTAGCAAATATAAATAATAATGCTAGGATTGTAAATATATTAGATCGGGCTGTAAAAGGAAAAGCACGACAATGGTATCATAGAGAGTTTGATAACAAAAACTAGGAGTCAGGGCTGAAAATAATACTGTAAATTCTGGCAAAAACTGGAATTTTTGAAGGAACACCGATAAAAAATTTTGTTCCAGATTTTTTTCCAGAAAATTTTTAAGATTAACAGATTTTTGTCCGGTAAAATTTTAAGTATATCGGCACATATATTTTATAAAATGATGATCATTTGATAATCTAATTTTTCGCATTTACGTTATCGTGTGTTATTTCACGTCATAATTCATAAAATGTCTATTAAACAATATTTCAAAACAAAAGTTCCTAATGAAGATATTGATATTGAATCTAGTGATTTTGATTCAGATTTAGAAGAAACTCATGTTGAATTACCAAATATTAATAGAGACATAGCACAAAAAAATTTAAATTTTAAAAAGAAAAAAGCATATTTTTTAGCAAAAAAGAAGACTGGAACTTTTCATAAAGAATGGTTAGAAATTTATAACTGGCTGATTTATGATGCATCAAAAAACCTTATGTTTTGTTCATTATGCAAATTCCATAACAAGTAAAATAAATTTGGAAAAAAAGGTAATATTTTTTATTCAAAAATAATAAACTGATTAATTAAATTAATATATTAAGTTATTATTTATTAGGTTTAAAGAATTTTAAATCTTCTACTCTAGGAGAACATGCTTTAACAAAAGATCATACTGATGCAACCAATCATGAAATTGGTAAGGCGGAATTAATTAAAGTTACAAATAATGCTATAAATAAGGCTCAACAATACATTGATGCTTTAATGAAAGTAGTTTTTTGGCTAGCAGAAAATGACATCCTATTAAACAAATTATCTAAAGTTATACAACTTTGCAGAGCATTTGAATGCCCTAAATTATTATCAAATTCTAATCCAGTTACATATGAAAATCACATCTCTGGACGCCAAATGTTGTCAGCCATTTCAAATTCAATTGAAGAAACTATTTGGAAAGAATTAGATAAAGCTACTGCCTTTGGTAATTGGTATAATGATTGATGAAAGCACTGATATTTCTTGTGAACCTCATCTTATAATATANGTTAAATATTGTTGGCATGGACATATTAAGATTAATTTTTTAAAATTACTTCAACTAAAAAGTAAAGATTCAAAATCTATTTTTGAATTAATTATTGGTTTGTTCGATGAAAAAGGTGAGTTTTTTAAATATTGATATATTGTTTATTAATTTATTATAATTATATATTGATTTAAAGTTGATTTCTTTAGGATTAACAAATAAACTTACATCATTTGCTTCAGATGGANCAAGTGTTATGTTAGGAAAATTAACAGGAGTAGCAGNAAGAATCAAAGAAAGAAATAAGTGTTTATTTATAACACATTGTATTGNANACAGGCTAGCTTTAGCTTGCAATTCAGCAGAAAAACAAGTGGCATTTTGCAAATATNTTGAAAATATCATGAAATCAGTTTATAGNTTTTTCTNTAATTCTAGCAAAAGAATAGATACTTTACATAAATATCAAGAAATATTAGAACATCCAGTCTTAAAAATTAAACAAATTTATGAAATCAGATGGCTTTCTTGGCATGAAGCAGTTAAAAATTTGTGTCTGTCAATTGAAGCTTTAATGGATANATTATTAGAAACAATAACTACAGCTAATAATCTTCAAANACAAAATTTGATTTNTTTATATACAGAGATTTGTGATTGGAAATTTCTTGCTTTTCTTCATTTTTTATNGGATATTCTTNGGTATCTTTCAATTTTANGCAAGATTTTTCAACGAAAAAAAATTCAAATATCTGATATAGATCCAATAATAGAATTTACTCTTAATAGAATTCATTAGAAATTTTTGGATTTTAGTGATGAAGGAAGATTATTATTAGGAGAAAATTTAAAAACATTTTTATTAAATGTACNATCAGAAGAAAATTGTAACATTGGAGCACATCAATTAACATGGAATGAAAATTATAAAACAGAATTAATTATTGATATTCAATCATTTGCATCAGCTGTTGTTTTAGAAATTCAAGAAAGGTTTTCCGATAGACCTTTACTTAATTCTATGAAAATATTTGATCATGCTAATTGGCCAAATAATAGAGATGAACTAACAAGATATGGCGAAAAAGAATTAAATATTTTGGCAGAATTTTATGAAAAAGAACAAATTATTNATGGTAACAATATTTGTGAAGAATNNTTTGGATATAAAGCAATAGTATATGCAAATTTTAGAAATATAGAAATTGAATTATTAATTCCAAGATTATTTGAATTTTACTTTGAAACTTTTCCAAATATTATCAAATTATTAGGTATTATATATTCTATTCCATTTTCATCAGTAGATTGTGAACGCAGATTTTTAAAGCAAAATTTGATAAAAACTGACTTACAAAATTCTTTAAATACTGAAATATTACATTTTCTTATGATGGTTGGATTGGAAGAAAAAAATTTATTTGAATTTGATTTTACTAGAGCTATACAAATATGGAATGGAAAATGTAAACGAAGAATTTAGTTTTTTTTACAAATTTTAATAAAGCAATAAATTTTACATAGTTACAAATTACAATAATAATTTTAAATAAAAATTTATGTAGCCGGTAAATTTCAATGTACTCTGGGAAAAAATCTGGTAAAATTTTTTTTTTCCAGATCTTTAGCTGGTAAAATTTTATTTCTATTTTCAGCCCTGCTAGGAGTTACAAAATATACTTGATAATTCAAGTATAGGTGCTAATATTGGGACTATTCATGAAGCCAATGCAGGAGCTATAACAGGGACGGGTACCTCTTTTCTAAATGTTCCAGTAGGTCTTGCAGGTGCAGATATTATTCTAGCATGAGGTCTTTTGGAAAATTGATCAACAGTAGGAAGGTGATCAACTAATGCAGTACCAGTTGCAGTAAATGCCAAAGGTGGTGTTCCTGTTATTCTTGCAGGAATTTGGGCTGGACAAAGGTTATTTCAAATTAAAAAACATTATCCAACTACTAATAGATATGTAAGAATGTTAGAAATTAGATCTTTAAAGTAAGGTACGCATGAAAGTGTAGTATTTTTTTGGGTGAAAATTCAAAAGTATGGAGACCAATTAGGTTATATTAATGCACAGAAAAAAACCTATTTCTTATCAGAGGTTAGAGAAGATATTAAGGAAGAAGTATATTAGTATATAGGATTGGTCAACATAAGCCTATTAATGACATTCTTGACAGTTTGGCAGAACTTGAATTATATCATAGGGTATTAGAGTTACCACCATCATATCTTAGTTATATACCAGCCCCTTCTATTATTTCCAATAATGTACCTCAAAAGCAAAGGATTTCCTTAGCAAACATACAAAAAATATTTCAAGAAGTACAGGCATAGCAAAAAACTAAAAACCAGGAATTAGTAAAGAAAATTACAGAATTAGAATCTCAAATGGCTCAGCAAGTGCAAATATCTACTTCACAAACTGTTAAACCAGTTAGACAGCCAAGAGGTCCACCATCTACATTAAAGACAGAGAAAGGTATGAGAAATTATTACGTAGTAGAATTCTTAAAAGATTTGAATATACTTAACAATGAAGATTTAGACTCTGATTATTCTATAAAATCTTTTCAAAGGTTTTGTCTACAGCAAAACAATAATTCTGCTAGAATTAATAGATTGGAAAAGAGATTAATAAAATTCAGAATACTGTAAACCAGTTAGCTGATTAATTTTAGAGAAAGGCATATATATGAAAATGTGAAATTTGTGAGAAAATGGGCCATAGCAAAGGAAGTTATCCAAATAGATCGATAGCTCAATCTAATTTCATTCAGTCTTATTTTATGCTACTTAAACCAATAGTCTCTTAATGTACACCTTCTGATTCAGATGGTGATGATAGTAATAGTAATGATTATAATGAAGAAAATAATAAATGGTATGATGTGCTAGTAAAAAAAAAACAGGTATCAATAAATAAAAACTTACATGATGACTTTGTTATCCTTTCTCTGATCTAGTAACTAGCCAACCTGAAATGTATAATCAGCTATTATTTAAGTTCTCACCACTAATATGAAAATGTGCTTGTCTTGAAAGGCTTAGGAGAAAGAATCAAAAGAATCAGATAAGTGGTTGTTATCTTTATAATATCTGAATGCTAATATAAATGACTTAACTATTTCTGAATCTTTTTTAAATCCTGACAGTGAGTTCAGTGGTATAAATGACCTAGCAATCAAGACGCTTGGATGGAAGGCTGATAAACCATCTAATTTCACTATAAAGGGTAATTTCAAGCATATTACAGATTCTTTAAGATGGTATATAGATGTGCCAATTATCTTAAAGGATAAAGAAAATAAGACAGTTACAGTTATTGGAAATTTTGTTCATATCGATAATAGTGAAACAGAACTAATGCTATTTTTAGGTATGTCAAATATTTGAAAGGTTCAAAGGGTTTCTGAGCCAAATAAAAACCAGTTCCGCATAAAATTACATAGGAAGATCTATGTTATTCCAATATATAGCAAGACCTCAGTAGCTAAAGATCTGTCAAAAGAGAATCAGAAATCATCATGTGAAGCGTTTCTTGACTTTCAGGTTTCAGCTAATTCTTCTAATACAGAGAAAGACTTAAAAAAAAGTACGAAGAGCTTGAAAAGCGCCTTATAAAAACTGAAGAAATGCTCTATTTGGTCTTAAATACTGGTAAATTTCTTGCTGATACATGCGAATCCTTATATAAGGGAAGTAGTATTAGCTGTTAAACCCTTAAGCTTTTCATCATGATTAACTAGATTTTTAAGAAGAGATTTTACTCTGTCTTTCTGGAATGTATTAGATGAATTATCAGAGAAAGAGACCACATTATTTTTGTTATTTTTTTCACCATACTGGTTACTTTAGTAACCAGCTTCTCATTTATTTTAACCTTCTTTTTTTGACCATTCTTTTTTGGAATCTCTGTAGTCAGAAGGGATATGGATGATACTTCTGATACCACTTCAAAAATCTATTCCATCTTATCCAAAGTAAGCTGATTAGAAAAAGATAAAATAAGCTCTTGTTGAAGATACTCACTATTATTCCATATTTCATAAATATGCCAAATACCAATATGGAATTTTTCAGCCATTTTTTTTGATGCATTAAGTATCTTATCTCTTGACACTCTAATCTCTTTAATATCAGATTCTGATAACTGAATTTTTCATAGAAATGGGTGACCATTTTTTTAGTCAGAATATATATACGAAAAAAACTACCAATAATTTTTTTCAATACTTTTCAATGTATATCAATATTTCTGGTAATTTAATATATACCAGTGCCTTTCAATATAAGTTAATGCTTTTTAATACATATCAGTATACTTCAATATATATTGGTATTCTTTAATGCATATCAGTATTCTCTTTCAGTACGCATTAATAAATATGAATATGTCTCAGTGCCTTTCAGTATGTACCAGTGATTTTTTTTTAATGAGTATCAATAGGCATTAGATTCACCAAAAAAAATAATCTGCTTTCTTATAAGTTTGAAGTTCTGGCTGAATTTTTTTTTGTTTGAAGTAAAAAAAAATATCAATAAAATGCCCCAGATTCATACCTTAAAAGATCTGGATAATAGTAATAAACTTGGAGATACTCCAGCTAATTATTATCCTTCCAGTTGAACAGATTTTGAAGAGCAACTTTCTTGCGCAAAAAAAAATTGTGAAATAACTATTTATTGGAAAAACCAGTTTGCGAATAATTATGATATCTTAAAGAAAAAAAGTACATATAGAATAACTTTGATAAATCCAAATAAGAAAATAAAAAACTTTCCAATCGGGTGTATCAACTTGGAGAAAAGATAAGATAATTGTATTTCAAGAAAAATAAGCTTATACTTCAGATTACTTGCAAGGATATTTTTCTTGCAGATGTTGAAAGCAAATTCTTTATAAAATCGGAGGAGATGTAAACCCTTTAATCCAAGATAAAGGAAGAGATACAGGCTCTCCAATCAAGAGTAAAAGAATTAGAGCAGTATGTTTTTTTAGTACAGGATAAAATATTAGAAATAGATTCTCTTAAGTGCAAATTAAAACTGAAAATGTAGAACTAACTACTGAAAATATTGGTCTAAGTTTGGCAAAAAAGGACTTAGAAAATTTATTGACCAAAAAAAAGGATAAATTGATATAGATAAAAGATGATTTAGTCACAATACAAAAGGCATTAATAGAAAAAGACTCTTCCTTTAAGAAGCTAATGATTATTTAGTCAAGCAGATCCCAAAAATATCCAGTGAGTTTGAAGTGCTTGGAGGTGTTAAAGGACTAGAAAAAGGTAATAAAATTATTAGTCCCAAAATAATCTTAGTATCACCTAATTTCTTATTTTTTCAGCATGCAATTATCTTTACAATAGTATTACTAATTATATACTTCCTATAATGCATATCCTCTTATTTATATTCTTTTATTTCACCTTACAATGAAAAAAAAATATTCTAAACTATAAAATATCCTTAAATAGAAATTAAGGTTATGCATACCCAATCTGATATGCAGAAGAACCAAAAGACAGGACTACCTCTTATGAAACTTTACCTTATGGATATGGATGAGGCCACAAAGTATAAATTATTCTGAATTCAATCTCATCCCACAAGTCCATCATAGCCTTTCTCAATGCTAGTTATTGAAAAGAATAGATCAGATAAGACTAATATTTTGATGAATCTTTTTCTTGGTAATAAAGCTGAATGTATATATGAAAATAAGAAAGGTGGGTTTAGATATATTGTATGTGATGATTTGATAGTTTGTAATTACCATCCTGATGAATCGAAGTGGACATTTGTAAGATATATGTATGGCATAATTTCAAAAAATCCAAAAGTACCTTACTATAAGAATATACGATTTAGTTATATATCACCAGAAAAAATCCTTAATGTAAAAGTATTTTTACCTGAGAGAAGCACAGCAATTATTTTTGAGGATTTATATATGGCTTTCAAGTCCATCCAAAATTGAATCATTCCATTTTTTATATATGGATATCATAGAAACATTTCAAGTATATATGTAATACAATATTACTACCATATACCAATAATTATTCGTGAAAATATTTCACATCTAGTAGTCTGGGTGCCGTCCAAAATCCTGAAACTCAAAATCCCGACAGGATCAAAATCCCGACAGGTACGAAATCCTGAAATTGGCCCGCATTAAGCCTTAATGCCGCCCGGAATTAAGTTTTAAGATTTTTTTCAGAAGTTTAATAAATCACGAATTATAATTCCGGTCAGCATTAAAGCTTAATGCGGGCCAATTTTTCGGGATTTCGTACCTGTCAGGATTTTGACCCTGTCGGGATTTTGGATTTCGGGATTTTGAGTTTCGGGATTTTGNCCTGTCGGGATTTTGAGTTTCGGGATTTCGTACCATACCCAGTAGTCTTTAATGGTGGCAGTTCCTATTAAAATATTTCCAAGATCATTGGACGATATACTGAAGATGTGAAAAATATCTCTATGGTTGTTAATAGTTATCTTTGAAAAGGTAAATTTATTGTCTTTAATCTAAATAAATTAGATGATGATCTATTGGCAATTCAGTTACCTTCAAAAAGAAGTAGAATTACGAGAGAAGCAAAAAAAAGGATCATAAAGATTCATTACTTCTGAAATTAAAGTTTTGATCTTTTTGATGAAGAATCACCTATTTGCAATGAAAAAGTTAACAATAAATGATGCTTGTGCAATTGCTGGAAAACATGGTGAGCTTTGTCTTTCTACTGAATATGTTAATGCTAACATTCCAATGCGATGGCAATGTACAGATGGTCATGAGTGAACTACATTTCTTAATAATATAAAGAACGGTAAGACATGATGTCCGTATTGTACAAATAAAACCAGTCATACAATTGAAGATGCTAAGTAAGTTGCTTTTAGTAAAAATGGAGAATGCTTTTCTGAAACATATAATAATAGTTTTTCATCTTTATCATAGCATTATTCTAAAGGGTATAAGTAGAATGCATCTTTTAACAATGTGAAAAATAATAAGACGTGATGCTCATATTGCACAAATAATAGACTTTGTACATTTGAAGATGCCAAACAATTGGCTTATAATAGAAAGGGAACTTGTCTTTCTGAATATTATATTAATAATCATTCAGCTTTATTATGGATGTGTGATAAAAAGCATAGATAGTTTGCTACTTTTAATAATGTTAAACATTTAAACTCGTGATGCTGAAATATAAAAGAGAAGACTATGTCACAAGATTTTAACAAAATATCTTGACCTTCATTCACTAATCTGCAAACCTAATTTTCTTAAAATACCAGAATGTCCTACAGGATTAGAACTTAATATTTATTATCCAGAATATGGCTTTGCAATCGAAGTACAAGACATACAACATGAAAAATATATCAAATTCTTCCATAATGGCGATTCCAATAATTTTATCAAATAGTAAACATGAGACCAACTCAAGAAAGAATTATGTAAAGAGAATCAGATTGCACTAAGGTATATTTGATATTACAAAGACCCATATATAATTATTACTGAGCATCTTTGTGAATTGGGTCTCATTAAATAATCATAAAACTTTAATTATATTTGTACAATTTATTTTTTTAAATGTGCTCAAATCCAGAGTAAAAAATTGCATAACTGCGTGACCTTAGGTCTTACAATTTCACAGAAAAATTATTACATTTTTACATATTATAGATTTGCAATCATTCTAAAATCTATGAATAAGAGATTTTGAAGTATTGATAAGCAGTAGGTAAAAAAAAATGCTTAATAATTAAAAGATAAACTAAACAGCAAAACAATTTGCTAAAACTAAGGCTACAATATTGTGAATTAGTATGGTATTCTCTTAATGAATGTCAAATATATCTGTGATGGCACTTTGCACAAGAAAAAAGTCTAGCAAAATAGGATCAGGAAGGTTTTGAGGAATTTGGATAGGAGGTTTCAAATTATGATAAAGACAGCTTAATGGTATGTTAATGATACATTGACCTGGCAAAATATTCAATACTGTTCCAACGTCATCTTGCATTCCAAATTCAAACTAATAATCACATATACTGCGCATTAGAAATTTTTAATATAATAAAGCAAATCACTGTAATTTAACATTACCATAGTTCTAGCCAGAATATTATTTCTAATTCTTCTATCTGATATACAGTAGTGCCAAGCCTGCAATTAAAATATTCAGAATATTGTACAAATAATACAAATAATATAAATGTTACACTATATAAATATAACTCACCCTCATACGGACAGGTACTTGGCCTTGGGGAACTGAATCTATTTTTACAATAATACAATCATGAGCATGATCAGGACTTAACCAATATTTCAAGGCTTCTTTAACATGATCTAATGTTTCAGTATAGGCCACTTCCACAACTAAATTTGGCCAAGGATTATCCTAAATAAAAAAGGTATATGAAACTACTAGCTTCAAAAAGTTCAAAACTAATAAAAGAACAGAAATTACATTTTTATCGCTCCCATTTGGTGCAGTTACAGCGAGCTTTTTTAGACGAAACGATGCATCAGCTTCTTTTTCACAGTTTCTGTCACGTGTTTCTTTAAGAAATAAAAATTAATACAATACATACACAAACAGAGCAATGTATTATAACATAATACTTACTAGTAGATCCAATACTATAAATCTGAGAAGGTGTTCCTTTAACAGGTCTACAAGCATCCATTATTTCTTCAACAATTGCACTGATGCCAGCTTCATGTGGCATAGAAGGAAATTCATAGATTATAATTTTTCCATCTGACCATTCCCAACATCCGTGAATATTAAACTCTTCTGTACGTCTTTCATATTCCTCAATGTCAATCCCCTTAGCAAGCACATAAGGTAATCTTATATATATATGAATATATCAGCCACTAGCTAAAACAAATATCAATATCAAATAAATTAGAAAAAGAGACTTACGTTATTTCTTCCCACTTTGCTTTTTCACTAAATTCTCCCTTGTTCCACCACAAATTTCGATAAAAGAAACAATCTGACATTCGTTCTGGAACCGCATCACTATTCTTAAGAATATCATCAGAAAAAATAAGAAGTAATAGTTGTACATATCTACTTACGCAAAATTTGTTCTTGTTCTTATTGAGCTAATATTGCTAAAGCTAGCATTTGACAAATCAGTATATAATGCTATTTTGTTTGTTTTTGAAAAGATTATTTATAATAACAGAAAAGATTTAAAAAGAAGATAAGCCACTTTACTGATTAAATTTACGTCACAATTATTCAATTCTAATACTGCGTCCTCACGTGATAATTTCCTTACTATAGTAACATGATGCATTACACAAAATGCCAAGTAGTGCCAAAATTATACTGATAATGTAAAAAATTCATTAATAGCTACTTTCAAAGAGATGCATTTATTGTATTTGATCTCACTAGGATAGAAGATGATCCTCTTGCAATCTACCTAAGATTTAACACTCTCCTAAACCTGTAGAAGAAAATAGAGGCTAGGTAGAAGTGCAAGAAAAAAAGCACCTCAGCTAATGAGTAAAATTTAATTTCATAGATACTAACTTTTTTTTATAATTATAAAAAAAATTGGAATGGGAGAACTGGTTATTTATATTGATCCTTAGAAAGCACAAGACTTAGATCAGAATCTTACTTTATAAAAACTTTATTACAGATCTAAAAGATATTATTGGACTGCTGAAAAAATGCAAACCACTTGTAAGAAAGCCAGATATGGGTTTATTTTTGACCATAATAAAAAATTGGCTTAATAAACAGGCTTTGCATCAGATTCATAAGCGTTAGCCAAAATTTATTCCACAAGCATCTTTTAGTAATATTACCATACCTATGGAAGTTATTCAAACTGATTTTACAGTAGCTCACAAAAGTAATGCATCACCTGAAAAAAAAAATAAAAATTATGATATCACATGATCTAAAACTCATTGGCACCTGAAATAAAAAAAATCTAAAAATAGAATACTGGAGTTACCTAAATGTATAAATTTATTTTAAATTGATTAGTTACTTTTTGAATTACATGAAATTACCGTATATAGCGGGCCACAGTACCCCGGGTATCTTGCAAAAATCGGGGGTTTGACCCTGTACCCCCGGGTACTAAAT
>QKYT01000529.1:36272-54662 GCA_003550305.1 Glomus cerebriforme | reverse complement strand
AACTGGAACTATGTCCAAACTATTAACAACATGTAAAGAATAGGAACTTAGTTTTTTATGTATTTAATAATAAGTAAATTAGTTTTTAATTTGTAAAATATATTTGACTGTAATTAATAAAATTAATAAAGCATAAATTANATTATACAACTNAAAAGTAAATNTATAATGATAATAAACAGAAATATAGTAAAAATTTACAAATGAAGTTATTTTGAAGATTTGCTTTGTAAAATTCTGCACAGATTTTTAATACTTAAATAATCTGCGCAGAAATCATAAATTTTTTTTTTCAAAGTTTGATAATATGTCCAAAGATCTGTACAGGATTATCATATTGCAGATCTGTGCAGATTTGTGGATTAAAAAATTTGCCGATGTCTGATATTTCAAACTTTAACGTGAACTTTGACTTTTAATAATTTAAACTCTGACGTTTCAAACTCTGACGTGAACTCTGACTTTAATAATTTCAAACTCTAACATTTCAAACTCTGACTGAATTCTGACTTTAAATAATTTCAAACTTTGACACTTAAATTTAAACTCTGATATTTAAATTCCAATTATAATTTAAACTCTAATATAGTAAGTGATATATTACTAATTAAACACAAGCTTTATTTTTTCTATCATTTTAATTACATTAGTTATTTTTATTGGTAATTTAATAAATGGTTGCAAATACAGATATTTTTTACTTTTCTTTTTTTTTTTATTATTTGTTTCTTTTTTTTATTTTAAACTATTTATTAAACAAAATAAAAAAAAAGCATTTTTATAATAAATCCTAAATTTACCAAATTTCTTTGATAAATTAATAAATATAAAATTATGTAATAAAAATCACATGATGTGGTGAAATTAACCTCTGATAAATTATTTAAAAATTCACTTTCTGGTTAATTATTTTTTAAATTAACCTCTGATAAAATTCACTTCCAGTGAGCATTAAAATCATTCTAATTTTAAATTAATTTTAAATTTTTTTAAAACTCCTAAATTATTTTCAAATCTCCTAAAATTATTTTCAAAACTCAATATTTTCAAAAATTCTAAATCTCATTAATCTCATTAATTATTAAAATAATTTTCATATAAATATACAGTTCTGTTATTTAAATAAATTTATAATATAATAATTATTTTTGTGTGTAACTGTCACATTTAAACTACTATTTTATGTGTGTATAACTTAACATTTAGATTAACTATAAATAAATGCTTTAAAGTTATATAACTTAATCACATTATATTACATAAAATCCAAAAAAGGCAATTTTATTTCCTATGAAAATTGGTAATATAAAGTTACACAAAATTTTAAAAAAAGGAAATCAATGTGCATACATATAATTCTGGTCAAAATTAAAAATTATAAGTAAAATTTAAAACCTGTTGCAAAGCAATAGGTAGTAAACTAGTAAATAAATAAATATTTTTTTAAAGTTATACAAACTCTATGTCTTTTAAAGTTATATCTTTTACAACTTTTTATAAAGAATAAAGGATTTGAAACAGTAACTTTAGAAAAGTAATTTTTTTTAAATTTTGGATTTTTAACATTTTTTTTATTTTTTAATTTTTTTAGTTCTTTAGAGAGTATAGGATATGTTTTATCTTATTTATTGGATTTTTAAAAATATAATTTGGAAGTAGTATTGGAAGAATATTGACATTTGAAAAGCCAGTTAAAACCCTATTAAAACTCTATTTTTATATTTTATAAATTATTTAAATTAATCAAACTACATTATGGTAAAAGTTTTTTATTTTTCCACAGTCCTTTTACTTCACTTCACCAAAAAAAAGTTTATTTTTCCATAATTCTTTTACTTATGTTCTATTATTCTTTTTATACTTTATCGTCCCTTTACATATATTACTTGTACTTTACCATTATGTTAATTTTGCTGATCTCACTTGAAAGTATTCCAGATGAACCCTTTATTTTACCACATAATAATCCTGAAGAAACTATAGTAATAAAATATGGTGGTGGTAAGACCAAAAATATAGTTTAGAATTATTTTGAGTATAATGCTTTAAAACATTCTGATCATTATGATACGAAATGTAAATTCTGTGTCACTTACTAGAAAAATAGTATTATAAAAAAATTGCAAGTTAATTAGACTTTGGAAATGAGAAATTGTCTGAAGAATAAGTTGCACTAATTGATCGTTCAATATTAAAAGCATTTGTTATGTATATCATATCATTCAGAATTATAAAAAATCTATATTTTATAAATATACTAAAAATCCTGCAACCAAATTACAACCCCCCCATCACAAGAATATCTCACAACAAATTTACTAAGTGAGAAATCTATTTGCATTTAAATAAAAATCAAAAATTATATTGAAAAAGAAAAAAATTTAATTTTAGGTATAAAAATTACTTAAAATATTTAAAATTTTATATGAATATAATGGCTTAATATATTTTTTTATTTTAATTAGCTCTCAATGACTGATCAAACCTAAATAATATCTCAATTTACAATTTTATAATCATTATGAATAATAAAAAATTCCTTTATTGTTTAAAAGATTTGTCAGATGTTAATTATACAGCTAAAGTCATTGAGGAAGAAATAGAGTGAGTTATAATAGCAATAAATTCAAAAAAGTTTTGGCAATTGTTATGAATAATGCTTTATTTATGATGAACGTATGAAAATGTATTTCAGAAAAGCATCCTCATATCATAAATATGCATTGCATAGTCTATTTTGTAAATTTAATCACAAAGATATAATAAGTAAATAAATTTTCACCTGTATACTCTTCAATAATTTATATATTTATTAAAACTAAAACTAATCCAACCAAATCTTAAATTGTTAGGTCATGATTTTGCAAATAGGATTGTAAAAAATTGTAATATGATTTTTTGCTTTTTAAAACTTCTCATAAAGTGGAACATGTTTTAAATAAAATTGCAAAAAAATATAAAATTAAAAGTAAAGGACTTAGTATGTATATATCTACCAGATGGACGTTGATATATGGAACTACAAATGGAATTGTGAGGTTAAAAAAAGCATTAGAGAAGGTTAGAATAATTATCTGTTTATTAATATTTAATTATTAATTAATTTAACAATTATAATAATAATTTATAAATTTATGAAGATTACAACAATATTTTAACAAATAAAACTATCAAGAAAATTTTAGGATTAAGGGATTTTTTTTATGACATCACATTTTTAACCTTTATATTATTATCCTTAAAAAATACAGTCACCTATTTAGAGGAATCAGGTATAAATTTGGCTGATAGTTTCTTAAGTTTGATCAAACTCGTTATTAAAATTAATAGAATCCCAAATGATATTCTTAATTTTAAGAATCACTGCATTAAGGTTATGAATGATAGATGGAATTCTATTAATATTCTCTCATATATGCTTACATATTTTTTACACTCAGCATATCGTGATAAGTATTCTTTAAGTAAAGATTTTAAAACAAAAGAAATAAAAATTAACTTTCATTTATTTAGGTGCAGAATTGAAGTTATCAATATAGAATACTTTAATAACCTATATAGAAAAACTCTTTTAGTCTATGTTAAAGAAGAACTATAGCAATGATAAAGTTATCCGTATGGTAGTTCAAATGGCAAATTTTAAATGCAATGATGGGTATTACTCAAACAAAAATACATTATCATATATAAAACTAAAAATATGATAGAATATGATTGATAACTCTGAAGATTACCTAAAAAGTTTATCATTGAAATTATTTTCAATAACTCTAGTGTAGTAAATGAAAGGATATTTTCAATGCTAGGTTTTTGGTACAGAAAAAGGAGGCAACGACTTAGTCTATTAATGATCAAAATGATTGCAAAAATTAAACTTTTTTTGCTTTTGAATTCATCAAATAAATTAAATTATTTAAAGAAAGATGTTAGCAAAATGGAATTGAAAATGCTTATAAAGGAATGTGATTTTTTTGATGATGATGATACTAAGAAGGATAATGATAATCATGATGATGAAGATTATAGTATTCTAGATATTCTTCTATTGTACAAAATTCATGTATTTATTATTAGTAATAACATGATTAATTTAAATAATTATATGTTTATGGAAAAGCCTAAAGTCAAGTATAACAATACATTAGATGATGATGAAATGTCTGATGAAGAATTAGATTTTGAGATAATAGATAAAATTTTAGCTTCAGCAAATATGGAAATAAATAAATAATTGTTAATAATAATTTTTCATCCAATAAAAATTAATTCTAATGTCATATGGCCTAAATAATATGTCATTATTAGCTATTGAGAAAATATATATTATTGTAATTAATTATGCAGGGCATAATATTTGTGATTAGATAGAGTCTAGTTAATATATAATTACGCAGGTACAGTTACTATTACATATTATACAATATTTTTTTTTTAAAACTGCTTTAATTATACCAAAAATTTTTTTTAAAACTGCATTAATTATACCAAAAATTTTTATAAAAACTTTGTTAATTAAATTAATTATATTAATTAAATCCCTTCAATAGCAATAATATAGAATATTATGTTCATAAATTAATAACTTCGTTATTTTTAAAAATGTATAAAATAATTTAATTGTGATATTATTAATATTTCAATCATAATATACAGTAATAATAAATTTAATATTTTTGAAAATATAAATACATAATATTTCTGATCTTTCTTCAAGATAAAATCAAATTAAATTTCAATTTTCCAAATATATTAAATATTTTTAAAATAGCAGCAGCATTAGTAGTAGTACCTTATCATCAACTACCAATGCTCGTATTCTAATAGATGGTAAATGCTATTATCCAATTGATTAGAAAAAGATGTAACCTCTACTGGCAATTTGAGAGATTAGCAAATTACAACCATAATGATACATGGGCTCTTACAGCAAATTGATTGTTTACTATAACCAGTTTTGTAACAACATCCAATCAGTATCACACAAAATGAAATACTTTAAAGAGCGGTTATGAAAACTTCTTAAGAATATTGAATGGTAATAAAAATGACTTTTCTATTAAAAGCTTAAATAACTTTAATAGAGTATGCTTTAATAAGATAAATAACAAATTTTGGTTGGTGATAGGTAATTATTTATCAAATTTGTTAAATTTGTTTTAAATTAATTAACATCATTTATTGGATTTAAGATATATATAGGCAGAAATACAGGAAACAAAATGTGATTAATGACCGCCATCAGTATGAATATTACTATAGATTCAGATCACTAAGAAGGGAAAGAAGATGATGCTCTTGAGAATAATCAAGAAGTAGAAGTAGATCATGTTCTCAGGGTCACAGATATAGAAGATATCGATCTTGAGAGCGTAAATATTAAAATTTATTATTTTATTATTTTATTATTTTTTTTTTTTTTATTTTATCTTATTATTTTTATATTATAAATTATTATTATTATTATATATTAATTTTGATCTTTTTGAGAAGTTTTAAAAATAGTTTAGAAGTTTCAAAATAATTTAGAATTAATTTAAACTAATTTAAATTATAGTTTAAACTAGTTTAATTTAGAATAGTTCTAAATTTATGAGTTTATAAAAGCAGCATTAGAAAAGACTATTTAAAAATAACTAATACTAAAATATAAATATAAAAACAAAATTACATTACTTCTGTTCCTATACTTTACTAAACCAATTTCTAATAACACTGCAGATATTTCAGATGAATTAAGCTGACTGTTTATACTGTTTTGTCTATAATTTTTGTTCAAAAACTTATATCACAGACATACCTAGTGGTATTTTTTCAAAATAAGCCAATTCCTAATAGCCCAAGTTTTTATTATTTACTGAATCAAGATGACCTCTTATAAGAGATTGATACTATAGTATAAAGTTCTGATCCTTTTTAAGAATCTTGATCTTTAATATACCTATTGCAAAAGAAATCACTTACAGAATACTTAACCCTAAAATCTAGTCTGAACATTTTCAATCTTATACTTACTGTCTTTTTATATACTTTTTTTTTGATTTTCTAATAACACTTCATGATGTTACCTTAAAAAGCTAAAAAAAGAATTACTATTTGTAAAATAAATAACCAAGAGAAAGTATAATTATAATAAAACTAATTATCAATAATAATGCAATCTGTCTATCTACTATTCAGATATATAATGTGGATATCTGTTATTCACAAATACAGATATTCATTAGTATTATTATCTGATGAATAAAATCTGAGGATATTTGAGGATTTCTGCAGATCATCTAAGAATATCTAGATTAAACATAGTATCTGCCATTCATAATACAGATAAATGAATGAAGGATATTTTCAGATTGAAATACTAATTATTAATAGATGATCAGCTATTGATCAAATTTTTCAGTATTAGTCTAATTTTTATATTTTATATCTAGTAAGATACAAAAATTCATGCTCAAGATATATATTAATAATCGATAAAAGGTTTTCAGAAACTAGAAAACTCTTAATATGCTGAAGACATATTATCATATATCACTCAGATTTTAGTACTATAATCTTACACAATACCTTAAAAATTAATACTTTACTACCTTTTCTTTAACTAAAAATGGTTATTAAATTTTTTAAAAGGGGAATAATACCAAACTAAAACACTAAAAAAAAACTCTTTCTGCTATGTGTCAACTCTGCAAAAAATGAAAAACTTCTAAAATAACTTCATACTAAGTTACTTTTTAAATTTATCAAAAGTAATTACAGTCTTACTCTTCTATCTTGTATTTATAAAAGATACTTTAGAATACTAAACAGCCCTTTGAGTATTAATTTGAAATAAGATATAGGTAATTGAAAATTATCGTAAACCTGACTTATAAAAAAATTTGGTAAACTGAAAACTATTATTCATATTTTCTAAAGCTTTCTAGTTAACTCCAGCAATATAAAACACTTTTCTTAAAACTAAAAGACTACTTTCTTAATGCAAAATAACAAAAAATATAACTTTTTTTCTCAAACTTTTTGGAAGAAATGAATATAAGAATCAGCAAAAAGAGTTATTCTATTGATATTATATTTTATCTTTACAAATCTGGTATTTCACATAATAAGTTATATTTTTCTATATAAAGGATGTATTCATAATTTATATGAAGTATTTATCTATTGGATATTAATACAATAAATATAATTAATTTGTAAAAAAAAATTAAGACAAAAATTATTTAAAGTAAAAAATTATTAAAATTACCTAATAATTTTTTTAATAAGAAAATTTTAAATATAAAAAAATATATTTTGAAATCTTATACTTTTTCTAATTACAATTTTTTAACTATTAACCTTAAAAAATCTAAATTTAATAATAATTATTATATATATATATTTATAATAATATGATTAAATAACTAGTAGTAATAATACAGTCAGACCTCTATATAGTCACACCCTATATAGTCACATCATATAAAATTCCTCTATATAATCACACCTTTGAAAAAACCAACTTATATAAAGATTATATAAAAAAACCTTTATATAGTCACAACTCCTATATAGTCATATTTTTGGATTTTTTTACTATGTAACCAACTTGGTAATTATAAAGAGGTTTTACTGTATTTTGCAAATATATTTTCTAAGGCTATTTGTTTATTAAAATTTATAGAATCTAATAAGATTTAATGTTTTAAAAAATTTATATAAAGTATTTTTTTTTTTAATTATAATAATAAAAACAAAATTAAAATTATTATTAGTAAAATGCAAACTAAATTTCTAAATGATTATATATTATATATATTTTAAAAAATTCAATTTAAAAACATTACAATTGTAAGCGATTTAATTGATTTTTCTTTTATAAATAAATAATAATTTTATTTATTTTATTATTATTAATTTTTAACTAATTTATTAGACAATATTACAGTTATATGCATTTAAAATTCTATTTATACTTTTTGATTTATTTTTTCTCATTTTCTTCTACTAAACTTAATTATTTTTATTAAAAGTAAAAATATTTGGTTTAATTATTCATGTTAGTAATGATTTAAATATTGTGAATGGATGGTTTAAAAAGGTTTATGTTATTATAAATTTCATGTTTGTAATTTTCTCATCAACATTAATATATCATTGTTTTCATCTTTGTAAGGATAATATTGAATAGTCTGCTCAAATAGTAAATCTATATATAGTTTTGAATGTTTTATACAGAATTGATGCATGCGTTGTTTGAGTAATAGTGAGGTTTAGGACATCAAATGTCTTGAACTCAACCATATTTCAAATAACCTAAATACATTCGCTGCATATATTGTGAAATGCAATGCCGAAATTAAAAATTTTGGACAGAATTAAGATTTTAATCAATCAAAAAATATTTGATTTTACTGTGATTAAATCACGCAGATTCTTTCTTATGATTGGATTAAAAAATTTTAATCGAAATTTCTAAGAAAAAAAATTTATTATAATAATGCATATCAGTTTAGTTTTTCGATAAATCAAGTGGCAAAACGATTTAGAAAATAAATTCCAATTCATACACATACACTCTCCCATCACTCAATTTCTGAAAACTAATAAGCAATATGATTATTTTGGATATGAGAGATAATTCTATCTTAAACAAGAAAAAAAAACAAGACCTTGTTTTACTCAAACAAATTAAGAATTCTAAAATGATTTTTTTCATAGGATCCTTAATCCTTCTTAACAAAGATCCAATAATTTCCGTCTGTTATAGTGTTGTTTTTAAGGAGTATTATAAATCTGTTATAATTATTACAGGCCTTCCCAAAAAAGTTGAAGTCAAGTTTACAAAAAGCGCGTGCAAATTAAATTGACATAAAGATCTTTCTCGCGTAAATGTTTTTTAAAAAATTATAGACGTTGTTACCTTTTCTGAAGTAGAGAAAAATGCTTTGATCAAAATCTTCAAGAGATTTCTATTCTTTTTTAACAATAGATGACTTGTGGTTCCGTTCAATATAATGATCCCAGAAAATAATAAGAAAACGACACTATATCATTTTCAAGTGTTAACACGAAACTTATGAAGTCGTTCTTTTTTTTGTCAAGTAAATGTTTTAATGGTTTTTCTCCATATTCTCACGTTGCTACCATATTTTTTTTTTTTTTACCCCTGAAAAAAATGATTTATTTGATTACAAATCTTTATTTTGCATTATGCATTTTTTAATGCTCAATAATGCATTCTTTGCACTTAAACTTTACAACAGAAAGCACGGTCACATGTATCCCGATTCAGGCGTTCAGCCCTATGTGTCATTAACGTCATTGAGGTCTGAAACTGTGAATCAGTATTGAATAAACAAGTATTAATAGATTTCTATCCAAATTCATAAAAATTCAGTAAATACAATTCATCATACTGCTTTTGAAAGAACACAGAATCAATCCCCTTAGTAGTCTGTTGTGCAACGGAATGTTATCATCAAATAGCTGCAATAACTGACATTCATTCTGTTGCACAGCGTCAGTAAATGGAATTACGGAAAGAAAATATTAATTATAAGGAGCTTTTTTGTTTATAATTTTCAGCCACATTAATGAAATGTTAAAGAAAATCTATGAGTCTATGCTTCGAAGAATATAAAGACAGCAATTGCCGAATTCTCATAGTAGGGCAAATTTTTTTTTTTATCTATCGTTCTAATATTCGAATATGTTAAACCTTATTAATTATGATATTATGTTATATCAAAAATGGAAATCAACAGTTTGTAGATTCTAAAATTGGTTTAAGTACGAAGTACTACATTTAATTTTACTCAGATATTAACAGTTAATGTATTAGCTAATTAGACTAACCTTGTAGGAATGTAGATATAATTGAAATTCTCCGAATATATTTTTTTATTAAAACAAAAAAAGCCTTTCACACCTTCACAGGAACTCCCTACCAACGCCTTGTATTTGGTATGAGTATAATATAGTAGTACAAGATTTCTTTTTGCCATTAATGTTTAGATTATGATTAGATAATTATAAATTTCCTTGTCTCGGTATAAAGAAAGTTATGATTACATACACTTTTTTTTGGTTCAATTTTCGCGCTGCACTTTTTTTAAGATTTTTTTTTTTAACAATATCAAACATATGATTGTTCTTTCTTTCAACAATTTTCATTGTAATTTTTCGTTGATTTTATTGTCTTCTTTAAAGTTTTAGATCATGAAATACAATAACTAATAAAGAAAAAATATTTTTTTCCCCCTTTTAAATATATTGCATATAATTTGATATGTTATAATGTTAAATATGCTTTCTTCTCGTGAATATCATGTGATTTTTTGAAACTCGATCGACACAACTTTAACACAAACTTGCGCGATAATTTTTAAGATAAAAGGACTCAATATTCTTTTACATTTTTTTTTTCTTCACTTGTGAAAAAAAAAATAAAATGATAAAAATATCAATAAAATCTCTCAAAAATTCTTATCCAATGCATAACAAAATTCTTATAAAATCATTAATCAAAAATATTATTATCATTAATAATATAACACAGAAAACTCAAGAATACAAAAACAAAAGAATCATTTTATTCTTTGTTTATTAATAAGCATTTATTATTATTAATATTCCTCGACCACTTCATTAAAATTATTTGAGGAAATCATAAAGAGAAATGGAAGATTTACGTTCCATCTCGATTGTGGCGAATTATTTGTTATATAAAATTGTTCTTAAGCATTAAATCGTATATTTCTTTTTATTCGCTACAATTAGATAATATTAATTAAACTTTATATTTTATAAGATCTTTAAAAAAAAATAGAATACAAAATGTAATGTATAAATGCTTTTTCTTGAAATATTCAATATTCGTTCTTCTTCTATTTCATGTTTCATATGTATACAAAAAAAAAATAAACATAAAAACATAAAAAAAAATCATAATTACAAGTCGAATTTTTCGCGTTCCTCGTTCTTTACCCAATTTCACGTGTCGCAAATGATTGGTAAATAGCACGTCAAATTAGAAATCACGTGTTTCCCAAAAAATATAAAATTTAAAGTTCATTATAAATGAGCGCATAAACATAATCCCGAATTCAAACCATATCGAAATCTAATTACTGTAATTGTCGATTCAGAATTTATAAATAAAACCTTTTTAACGAAAACCCTTAAAAGAATTTACTTAAAAAAGAATGAAATTAATGATTTTGTGATGCCTTTAATGTATTGAACTTTAATATCATCACATTTATTTATGTTATTATCGAATTTACTAGTATTAATGATTCAGAATTTTAAGTAATGTTATTTTCATTACAAAGTTTATTGTATCCTTTGTGTGGATTTCTAAATAAATTGCAAAAGATACTGCATATTTTTTATAAAGTAATATATTGTTTTGCATATATTACAAAATTTTTCTGAATATTATAATTTAGATTTTTCAAAAAAAATGATATTTAAAATGGAAAAAAAATGAAAGGATTGTAAACAACTATTATTATTACTTTTTATTGCTTTTCATTTATCCTATAAGTTATTAAAATTCTGATTAATAGTAAATAATTTAATATGAATGTATATTGGTTAATGGTTGAAATATTATTATTTTATCTTTTTTTGGAATTCCAGTTAAAATAATTTTAACAGAATTAATTAATTATAAAAAGAAAGATAAACTATATAATAATAATTTTTTAAGAGAAATATATTAGATTTTTAAAAATTAACAATAAGAATTAGATCTGAATTAGTTCAATTAAATGTTTATGATCATCAATAGATCATTAAATAAAATTATTTAGATGTAATACTTATTTAATGCTATATTATTTAAAAAAAAAACTAGCCATCATTACAGACTGATCATATGATTCTATATGAGATCATGTGATTTGATTATTAAAGTAATTAAAATATTAAACTTAAATTACAGTGGACGAAAAAAGTTCCCAGAAAAATTATTTTTATTTATTATGCAGCAAATAAGTGTCAGTGGCACATGAAAATTTGCGGATATACCCTTTATGATGTGAAAAATTAGATATCAAAAGCATATTAGTAATGAATCACATGCTTTCCACCTATTAAAATTTAAGTTGCCCAAAAAATCATTTGAAAAAAATAAGTAGCCAATTTTTGACTAATTGAGCAACTTTAAAAAGCAGTTCTGTGGTAAATATCCAACCAAATTTAATAATTTTTTTTTATTTTATTTGTTGAATCATAAAGTATACCTGATAAAATTTTCATGTAATATTAATGATAAAAATAAAGCTAAATTTCAAAAATCTTAAAAAATCATGAAATTTTCAATTGATTGAATTTAAAGTATTATAACACAAAATTTTATTAAGAAAAACCACATTGTGTATTAAGACAAAAATATTTTTCAGACCCGTTTTCATATAATTCTTATATTGTTTTAATAGATTATAAGTCATTTATTAGATAAATACTGACTGGAAAAATTATTCTGAAGACTTTTTTCATCCACTATACATAATAATAGATTTTTTTTTATAATTGATTTTTTCATATTTTTTTTTCTTTTTTTTTTTATCCCACTTTTTCTTTTTGTTATACATTTCAACATTTTTTTTCATCGCATATTTATTTCTTTCATTACATATAATAAGCATAAATAAAAATATTAATAAAAGTTATGATTCAAGTAATAAGAAAAATAAATTTTATATTACATTAGTTACAGGTTGATTTTATAATTTATAAATATATAATTGTATTTTTTCATAATAAGATCTCTCATTAACGAATATATTTCATAAATAAAAAGCCAAGATAAAAATTTGTTTTATACTTTGTGATATTTATATTATAGATAATGAATAATAAGAAATTTAGATATACTTTATTTAAATATAGACATATAAAATATTATACTAAAATACTTCTGGTTTAAAATTTTATTTGATTATATTATTCTTATTTGTAGTTTCTCTATAATAGTATAAAAATAAAAAAAAATAAAAAAAAGGAGACAAAAGAAAAAAAAATAAAATAAAAAAAAAAAATAAAAAAAAAAGAAGACAAGAAAAAAAAATAAAAAAATAAAAAAAAAAATAATTTAATAAAAATATTTATAATATACATTATGATCACAATAAACTTTCAATTTTTAAAAAGAAAAATATTCATAATATGATAATTTATAATTACAAAATAATTTCAATTCTTAAAATTCTGCCAATAAAAAAACTATTATAGAGAATCCATTATACTACTAATAAATCTATTTTAGAAAATAGCGAACTTCAAATTTTAGCTTTTTCAATAATTTTAATACTTTTGGTGATTAAGTATAATAACTAGTTTATAAGTAAACTATAGCAATAAAATCTAAATACTAAAAAAAAAAGTTAGTAGAAAGGATTAGGTAAATAATATAATATACTTTACAGAAACCTCCAATTTTTATAAATATGTTAGCTATATCACTGATAGATAGTATTTATATATTCAACATATTTGTATAAATGTAATATTAATAATATATAAATAATATATTTTTGTAATATCTCTAACATATGCTAGATTTCAAATTTAAATTAGTAAATTTGTAAATATTTTTGTAATATCAATAACATATGAATAAAACATTTCTGTAATATCTCTATCATATTTCAAATTTTTAATATTTTGTAATATTAATAACATATAAATAAAATATATGAATAAAATATTTTTGTAATATCTTTATTATATGTCAAATTTTAATATAATAATATATTAATAAAATATTCTGTAATATCTTTAAAATATGCTAAATTTCTTGTCCATCGATTTACAGAATAAAGTTTATGATTTAGCGCGTCTTCAAAAAAAAAAAAAAAAAAAAAATGCTAAATTTCAAACTTAAATTTAAAGCAAAATGCATCAAAAAAAAATATAGTTAGACATCCATATAGTCACATCCTATATAGTCACATCATATAAAATTCCTCTATATAATCACATCTTTGAAAAAACTAACTTATATAAAGATTATATAAAAAAACCTTTATATAGTCACAACTTCTATATAGTCATATTTTTGGATTTTTTTACTATGTAACCAACTTGATGATTATAAAGAGATTCCATTGTATATTAATTAATACTGTAAATATTATAAAAATAATCATATGAATCAACTTAATTAATNTTTCTGCAATATCTGTCATACTTAATAGTCCAAGAGTTCTCAGACTGATAATAATTCTATTATACCTAATTTTGTTGGAATTTTTAGGTCAATTATATAATTATCATAATTCTTAATAATAGATTGGGTATTATCATTTTCATGTTTTTGTGCTATAATAACAGCCTTGACAACATGTCGAACAAAGGTACCAACTGAAGTTTCATGATAATTTCTTTATTTTTTTCAGTTTTGGTTAATCAGTAGACTTTAGATGAATACTGAGTAATTGTCTCCAAACTTCTTCAGTAATAAATTCATTTAATTCATCATATGATTCTGTTGCACTATTAATTTATTTCAGTCAATTCATTAATTAAAAGAATAGGTCAATAATAGTTATTTAGTATATCAATAATACATACTTTACATGTGTTATATTAAACTCATTCGCAAACTTTATGACGTTAACATAAAATCTGTAATGGTACATGTTAAACTATCCATCTAAATCCTTGAGTAATGAACCAATTTGGGAATCAGTCTTGGATATCTTACATACACATACAATTAATTCTTCATATAATTCTTGTGTATTATTTCTAGTTCAAATGAAAAGTGCCTTATTCTCTTCCTGTAATTGAAATTGCTTGTGCTAAATTTTTAAATTATATTAGTAAATAATGGTTTTAGTGTAATATTCCTTTTGTATCCTAAATTATCTGGTCAATTTCCAGTGGCATTATATTAGAATATGAAGTGGAGGCTTGTACTTCTTATATTTGAGATCCTTCTTTATTAATAAATGTTGATTTTGTGTTTTATATTTCAATGGCTAAGTTTAGAATTCTTGAATGTTGTGCTATCCATACTGCAACTTTGAACTCATTACTCATATTATGAAATGCCTTTGAATATATTGGTTGTTTCTCTATTAAATATACGATTGTTGTAATCAATTCATGTAATTTATTAATAATCATAAAATAGAGAAAATAAATACCAATTTTTTCCTGATTCTTATCATAATATAGATTTACAGAATCATTTTTTTACTAGCTTCGTTAGTAATACTATTTTTAGCAATATTATTAATATGTCTTTGATCTGATTTTTGTTTGGTTGTAATGATATAATTGTACTACTATTAGCATTCGATTGTTGATTATTTTGATTTGTAACAGGAGTAATAGATGATGGTGTAGAAGATGATATAGCTATTGAACTAGATATTTCTGCCAAAATAGTAGTATCTCTANTATTATTAATATCCGCTTGTTGATCATTTTGTTTTTTTGTGGCAATTATTTCCGGATTATTAGAATCATCGATTTCTTCACTATNTCTTGTTTGCTCAGGTTCTTTCTTTTTCATCCACATTTAGCAGGTTTTTTTATATTATCTAGTAAGTCTTCAGGTACTTTTAAACCTATAAAAAAATCATATTAAAGCAACTTGAAATACAAATAAANTAGTATTATTTAAAAATTTTGTTCTTTTGCTTACCAAATTTTTTTTTTCAAAGCATAATTTCTTAAGTAAAAATTAAAAATTGGATTGTGTAAGATATGTTATTTTATTTTATTTTTTAAAAATTAAATAATTCATAAAGTTACTATAATTATTACATCATTGGATACTATTTGCATAAAAATCAGTTTAAGGAGACTGAGTAGTGTGGGATTTTTTTAGACAAATAATGATCAATTAAATATAATTATATAATAATAACGCAATTAAAACAATCGCATGATCACAATATGTTTTATATTATTATTCCAATTTCACAAAAAAAATTAATTAAAAATTTTCGATATCAGCATACTTGGCAAAATAAATAATTTATGTAAAGTTCAGCCATTTGTTTGTATAATGCAATAATTACATAAGCAAATAAAAAAAAATAAATATTAATTCTATAAAATATAATGATAAAACTGCAAAGTTTAAATAAAATTCATCAAGTCAAAAAATATGGTATATCTATAAATGAAAGAATTTTTATTTTATAGTTTAATTTAGACTTTTTATTTTATAGTTTAATTTAGACTTTTTATTTACGTTTAATTTTGGATCATTTGTATTTTATAGTTTAGTCTTAGGCTTTGTATTAAGTTTAATTTTAGATTCAGTTGTATTGTGTAATTAATTTAGAGTTTTACTTTATGATTCTATAATTGGTTTGATTGTTCTAACTTCTAATAATAAAACTTAAAGTTTATTTAAAAAATTGCAAATTTTCTTTCTTTTTATTTTTATTTCATATTTCTATTTCAATCATCCAAATCATAAATCAATTTTTGATAAAAATATAATAAATATAAGTAAATTGTCAAGATAAAAATAAAATAAAATGTTCGAGACATTCAAAAATTACCCATCCATATGTGTCAATACCAAAGCTATGCGTTAGAGCTGTTAACAAATCACAATATGATGAAAATGAGAAATCTTCTATTTCAGAATATAATGACATAGAAGGTATTACTTTTGAAAATGAAGTTAGTATTTCCAAAAAACACTATTAAAAACACTGCAGATTGAGTATTTTTTGTTAATTATTTCAATAATTTTGATCAGCAAGTTTATTACAAAAACTACTAAGATAATGATGATAATGACGACGAAGACCAACTTTTACTTCAAATTTTATAAGTAGATGATAATAATGATGATGATACCGATAATGACGATGATGATGACCAACTTCTGTACAAATCGTTACTTAGAACTTTACAAGTAAATGATGATGATAATGATGAACCATTATTTGATAATATAGAAGATATTTTGGAAGAAGAATCTTCTGACTTTAGGGATTTTAATGGTGAATACAGCCTGTACTTCCCAAATTTTATGTCTGCAATGCTTTTTGTCTGGATTACTAAACACATGATTTGTGAGTAGTACTAACTATNTTGAATNANGTTTTGCGAATTTATTAAATTAAAAGCAAAAATTTCTAACAATTGATTAATTTATAATTATTTCATAGCAACCTTTGCATATGAAGATCTTGCCAAGATTCTTACACATCTTGAGTTTCAAATGAAAAATGTTCCTACAAATATTCACCAGATTTGTAAATAGAAAGACAGATTACCTTTAGCTAAAGTACACAAATACGATGTGCCTATTTGTATGCAATGAATACCATCCACATACGAATCTACTAAAAAGGCATTTACTATTTCTCCATTAACACATCTGGAATGAATTTTAAACAACCCAAAACTCATGTCAAAAATGTACTTTGGATACAAGAATTTTAGCATGGTGAACTCTGGCAGGATTCACCAATGTTTAGAAAACATGAAATATGAAATGATAATAAAGGTTAGTAATTTCTTTATAGAGTTTATATTTAAAAATAATTAAATAGTTAAGCTTTTTTATCTAGTATATAAAGCAGACAATTTTTTAATATATCACGAATAATCATCGACATTTATGTGTTGAGTACGTGGTGTAGTGGCTGATGAAGTGAATAATAATACACTTAAGTTAAAGATCGATCAATTTCTTTCACATAAAAATCTTCCTAACTGTCGCTTCACTGACAATTGGCATTCTCGTGATAATGATAAGGAGTTGTGGCTAGTTAAAGGTGAAATAAAGTTTGTTAATCCAGCAAATATAGAATAACTTATAGTTGTTTAGTTACATGATATGGCAGAACCTAAAGAATATGATTTTTATATTCAAGAAATCATATACCGCTTCAATGGCAGATGAAAATATTATAATATAATAATGAAACATCAATTATCTTGCGAATATATTACACTCACATCTCTACCATTATAACAGCACCTGCCTGTCATGAAAATTTTTCTCAACATTTATATTGATGATTTTGGCACATATAAAAATGTCTATCATTCGTTAGAAGACGTGTATTTGCAACTTAAGAATATGCTACAGTCTTTTCAAAAGCTAGGGTTCTGCAAATTCAAATCAAATTGAATATAAGCCAAATTTGAATTTGATTTGATTTTTAAACCAATTTCGAATCAAATTAAATCAAATTTGAATCAAATTCAAATCAAATCAAATCAAATCAAATCAAATTCGAATTCGATTCGAGATTTGATTCAAATCTGAATTTGATTTGCAAAGCAGGTTCAGTATTACTATTTTAATACTAGCAGCTTAAAAATATTTTTATTTTTATTTTTATAGAAAAAGGACCCTTTGACATTACTTAAAGAAACACTATTTTTGTAGGAAATGACTTTATAAACGTTTGG
>QKYT01000528.1:67704-83095 GCA_003550305.1 Glomus cerebriforme | reverse complement strand
GGAGGTAATCCAGAAATTGTTTCATACATAATTATGCCAAAACTATAAATATCAGCAGCTTTAGTATAATTTTGTCCTCTTAAAATTTCAGGAGCAATATAAGGTAAAACACCATAAACACTTTTTTTTGTATTTTCTAATGCATTATAATCTGCTGGTTTGCATAATCCCATATCAGTTATAAATGTATGTGTATATCTACCATGAAGTATATTGCCAATATGTAAATCTTGATGAATTAACCCTATTTGATGAATTTCATTAATCCCATATGCAATCTGACATAAATCATTAATCTTATCATACCAACTTAATTTATTATAACTTTTATCTAAATAATTTCGTAAACTTCCATATTTTGCATATTGCAAAACCATCATAAAATTTTTTGTGTCTGGATCTTGAGTTATTCCATAAAGTGTAATAATAGCAGAATCATCATCTCCAATATAAACTTTATGATGTGATGTAATCTAAAATATAACATTTAATAAAAAATGCATTAGTAAAAATAATATTTCAAAATTCCATTAAATGGTAAATTAATTTATACCTCATTGATAAATTCTAATGTAACATTTTTTGAATTATTTAAACTTTTCAGTGCTACTTCCATTTTAGGATTATATCGTTCCCAATTTTGATTTTCATTATCCCAATAACCTATATCTCCATCAATCCAAATTGCTTTATACACTTTGCCAAACCCGCCTTTTGCAATATATTTAATATCATAAAATCTATCATAAGGCATCCACTCTAATACATTCCAACGGTTAATTGCTGATAGCTGAGTATCTTGAATAAATTTGTCAATATCATCATTACCACTAGTCCAATTTTTGAAATTTTGTTGAAAATATTTTGCGTTACATACATTACACCATCCAATACCAGTATTTGATTGTTTGCATTTTACACATAAACCATATTTTTCATAACGTTTTTTTAATTCTTCATTTAATATTAGTTTATCAATTAACAATCTTTGTTCTTTAGTTAAATACCGATAGTCAAAATATTTTATTTGTTCAAATACATCATCACTGAGAAATTTTTGCTCCATAATGTTACAAAGTTAGGATATTTGACAGAGGAGACAATACAATTATTTGAAAAAAAAGGAAATTCTTATTTTACGCCAACAAATTTTGTGTATCATTTTACAGTATTCAGTGTAACTTTCAAAATCATACGCTAACCTTATCTGTTTTTGTCATCAATCACATGCTTTTAACATGAAGATCATGTGCTTGATTAAATTATCCGTAGTAATTGAAAATCGTTATATAATTTTTTTGTATCGAACAATTATTCACTAAATTTAAAAAAAAAAAAAAAATCATTTACAAACTATAAATAACGTAATAATGATAAATATTTTCTTAGTTAATTTACTTAAATCAGGAATAATACAATCAAAACATTTCAAGGTATAAACATTGATCCTTACAGATAAAAAATAATTTTAATAATTTTAACAAAAAGGAAAACAAAATAAATTATTAATGATTTTCCTGCTGTTTTTCTTGAAAATATGAATCCTTCCTGATTTGAACAATTTAGAGTTTCAAGTAAATCTGATAAATTGAGAAGACGACTTTTGTAAATTATTTCATAGAATTGTATTTCTATTGTTGATTTTGTAATGGAAGTAAAATTATATGGTAATTCTGGTAATTCTTCTCATCATCATAAATAAAATTTTTTATTTCATCACAAACTTCATAAGAAGTTGGAATACTTTCTAAAATTGCAACCCAACATTTTTGAATTAAATCTTTTAGAAACTCTAATGTTTTGTCACTTATTTTTGGACGTTTACCATAACAAATATCCAATGTAAGATAATGATTGTGTGATTCATCATTAAAATGGAGGAATTATAGAAATCATTTCATTTATAATAATACCCAATAAATTTATATCAGATTTTTGTGTGTATTCTTTTCTACATAATATTTCAGGTGTCATGTATGGCATCTGTACTATTTGATTCGTCTGCTAGTTTGCAAAATCCAAAATCATTAATAAGTTTGCCAAAAATATTTATATCTGTGAATTGCAAAAATTGCTAAGTGATCTTTATGAATTGAATTCTTACTATGAATATTACCAAGTCCACGAGAGATACTTAAATAATATACAATTTTTATTTCCAAGTATTTGAATTAAAATTTTAATCAAGATAAGAATGTAAACTACAATGTTTTACAAATTCTAATACTGGTGCATAATTCTGGTTCTTTACTAATTTCATAACATTCTACTATACCAGTAATAATGATGATTTTCGAAAAATTTTATTTATAATTTTTTAATAAAAAATAATTGAATAGAAAGTATAAAAATAGCTTAAATTTAATTGATATTTATTTAATTTTACAAACCTCATTTATAAAAATCTTCACTTATATTATTTGATGAATTATCGTGCTCCGTATATTTAACATAATTGCCAATAAGTTGGTTATTTTGGTTATTTTAAAATATCAATAAATAAGCTATTATTTACTATTCAACGTGTCACACGATAATATCATTATTGAATGCTATCAAAGATGGAATAGATCTTTCCCAGCTATTAGATTCTTTTTTCCATTTTATAATTCTTCCGTCTATCTAATTGGTTGAATATACTTTCAAACCCTTCTTTAGCTATATATTTAATATCATTAAATTTTATCATATAGAATCCATTCTAATATAATATATGCACTATATTTGGCTGAAAGTTGACTGATTATCACTCAATAACTTTATTTTCACTAGTGCTTTTATCAAAATTTTGTTGTAAGCGTTTAAAATTTCAAAGGTGAAATCCATTTTCATTCGTATTTGATTTAATAAAAGTATAAAACATTATTTACATTTTCCATGGTCATAACCCAAATTATAATCTTATATTCTTAAAATTATAATCTTTTTCTTTTTGAATATGTTTTTCATACTAATTATGCTGTAAAAATATAATAAATATTATATGAAAAAATTTTCTTCAGAATTACAAAATTAGACTTTTAATTTTATTGTCCAAAATAAATTAAGAATTGTTTGGAGACTGACACTAACAGAATTTGTTTATTGTGGTAAAACATCATTGTGGAAATTATTTAGACGAAGGCAAAAAATCACGAGTAAGAATACTGTGGTAATTCATTGACAGCTAAGTTTAGTTTAATTATTTTTATACTCAATTTCATTAAATGTTTTTAATAATCTATTAAACTTGAATAAAAAACATGATTTTATCAATAAAATTTTTACTCATTCATCCATTCTTGAAACTTTTTTTTGAAGTTGAACTGAACAATATTTTAATTTGTATTTTTTCCTTATTTGTCTGTTAATGAATGTTTGTATCAAAGTAAATTTATTTATATAATTATTTAAGCTTTGAGTTTTTATTTTTAAGCAATTAAAAGATTAAGCCACTTTATGTGTACTACCGTAAATGTATCCAAAATATATAAAAGATAGTAATTAATAGCATCATAATTTATTAATTATATATTGATATTTAGTTAAAATATTGAACATTCGATTATTATTTTTATCAACATGACAAGATGTATTACAAGAGATGTAAAAATTTTGTGATCATTTTTGAAAAAAAAAAATAATTTTCACGTTGACGTGAGGGAATTTGAAATTTATTTTATTACTTTTTCTTAAACTTGTTGAGATGTGTGATGAATTCTCATAGAATATACTATTAAATATATTTTTATATTATATTATAACTAGATAAGAAACTGGATTTATTAAACATCAAAAGTGAGCCTTTTCTAGTCAAACACTCAAACTTGGTTTACAATGCTCACTATTATTTTTTTTCCCTTACGTGCATGACATACAATATTAGCTTAATTTACTGTTTTTATTTAGCTTATATGATAACAAAAAAAATTAACTGTAACACTCACTTTTCCCAGAATTAAAACGTCCTACGCTACGTTTCGAACAATTAGGTACAATATTTAATATCTGCTTATTTTAATTGAATCAATATATTTTTAAACTTCATCCTATTATTTACATTCCAATCTTGTAGCATAGTTTGCTTTAAACATAACAATTATAGTATAAACTTTTCAGCTATTACTCCAAAGAAAAAAATTTCTTATAGTTTATTCAAGACATGCATCCTATTGTTATTTTTTTATTTTTGTAGTTATTATGTAATCATGCTAATTAAATGATTTAAAAAAAAATTATAAACAAAACGAATTTAATGAATTAATTCAACAAATGCAGTTAAAATTTAATTATTAATGTTTGAATGGATATCATATAAGAAACTTAATGTTTTTAAAGAAATAGGCAAGGTGATTTGCTACAGTATATTCAACAATATGGAGGTGGATAAAGAGGGATATACAAGAGATTCAAATAAAACAGTTGCATTAAAATTTCTTTTGGTTAACATAGTTTTTTGATATATTTTTAGAATATATCTGATATGGTATATCTCAGAATGCAATTATCAGGTTTTAATGTCTTATTACTATTCTTTGGTATATCAACTAACAAATGGTATCTTTATAGTTATTAGATTTTTGAAATTAAATAAAATGAGAGAAGAAGGAATTCTAGTCTAAACTAACCAGCCAGTTAGGAGATACTCGACTATCTAACCAGTTTTCCTTGCCTGTTATGAGGAAGACCTCATAAAGCTATCATTCGCTTATGTAAATTGTTACTATTAATTAATAATTAAATCCAATGATTTTTTAAAAATCAAGTCGTAACTATATCACATGATGTAAAACATATTAATGAGTAATAGACTATTTTATACAACAAATAGTAATCCAATATACTTTACTTGGTTATGATTACCAAATTTATTCAACCCTTAAATCGAGTCAACTAAATTAAGTAGTGCATTGCATAATTTTAATGTTGATTATAAGTGTTGAAATTAAGATTACATAATAAATTCTCATGACATATTTTTTGTAAATTTTAAAAAGGTAATAAATTAATGTATAAAAACCTCCATTCTACTCTACTATAATCAACTGGTCTAGTATCATTCTATTGAAAATTAACCAAATATAATATTATCATTAAAAACTATTTCTATAATATTATTTTTCCTTTTAAAACTGAATTCTTTAACTTTTTTAAAAACAAAAAATTCATTTATATTTCCTTTAAACTCTTCTTTTAACTTTCCTTATACTGTATATGAGTTGACTTTCCTCGTTACAGGCAAGGAAGGTCCAGTCAGATAGTTGAGTCTCTCCTAACTGGCTGGTTTGTTTCTTTTTAAATTCCTTTAAAATTCCTCTTATCTTCCTTATACTGTATATGAGTTGACTTTCCTCGTTACAGGCAAGGAAGGTCCAGTCAGATAGTTGAGTCTCTCCTAACTGGCTGGTTTGTTTCTTTTTAAATTCCTTTAAAATTCCTCTTATCTTCCTTATACTGTATATAGAGGTCTTCCTCGTATCAGGCAAGGAAAGACCGTTCAGATAGTTGAGTATCTCCTGCTAACTGGCTGGTTGTTTTAGACTAGAATTCTCTCTTATTTAATTTTCAAAATCCAGCACCTCTAAAAATACCAACTGTTAGAAAATAGTCTAAGGTTGTACAAGTTACCAGTTGAGACAAGAAAGAATAGCTGTAAAGCACTAAAACCTAAACTTGCTTTTTCTAAAAAGAAGATAAAGATAAACAATGGGATATTATGGGATTCAACTGATAAGATGGGTAAATAAAGAGTTGATAAAGACTAAAGAAATCATTGTAATGAAAATTCCAATAAGAAGAGTTGAGAAGAAAGCCAAAAGCAGAAATCATAAGAAATGAAAGAATAATTTGAGAAAAAAGTATATAAATGAAGAAAGTAATACAGACAGAGAATAAGAAAGTGCGGGATTACTTCCATCTGAAGTGAGGATTATTGAGAAAATAGTGAATGCAATAATTGAAATACAAAAAATATCTAGAGAACTGAAAAAAAGAAAAAAGGAACGGTATACCCAAGAAATAAAATAGAAGAATAATTTAAGTTATCTTATTTAATTGAAACATATGGAACAATAATGTGATAAGTTAGAAATAGAAAAAATGATGATGTAAATTAGAAGAAAACAACAAAAAGAAAACAAATATGAATAATAAAATAATATAGTAAGGTAATGAATGAACATAAGAAGAGAAAATTAGAAAATGGAAAAAAGTATAACAAAATGATACAAATGCATATGGAGAATAATTTTAAAAAATATTGGAGATTACTAATAGAATTGGTACAATATTTGATTAACAATTAGTAAATTAATTTAGATTTGTTTATTTATAGAATAGATTATAGACATTTAATTAAACTGAAAATTATTATTTTAAATTTAATAATTGCGAAAAACATTTATTTGCTGTATTTAACAAAAAATTGTTAACATAAAAAAAAGAAAAACAATAAAATTATTAAAATTATTTCTAAAGTAATATGTTATGAATAGTTTCAGCTGGGTAATTTAATGGATAATCTGTACTAATTTATAGTCCAATAAATTAATCGGCTATCTTAACGTAAAAATCATGATAAATTGCTAGTAGAATCAATTACTTTTGTCTATTTCTTTAAAAAACATTAAATGTATCCATTCAAATATTATATTACTCGAATAATTAAGTTTTAACAGCATTTCTTGAATTAATTCTTCGAATTCATTTTCACAATTTAGCTTATAAAATTTTTTTAAAAATCATTTAATTGACATAGTTTACGCTAAGTTTTTTATCATTCAAGGCTGCTCGCTAAGTCACAAAACCATATGTGACCTACTTGGTTGTTTGATATTCAAAGCTGCTCGCTGATGACCTGTTCAGTTGTCTGATGTTCAAAGCTGTTCACTGATCAAGTGGGATGGAAAGTCAGATCACTCGAATGATAAATTTATTTAAGATTATTTGCTGATTCTTTGTTTTTTTTTTTTACTAGGGTGCTCAACCTAATTATTATGTTGCTAGAGTATGGAAAGATAGAAAAGAAAGAAATTTTTGTGGATCTTTGATTTACATTCAAAGTTCAATACTTATAGGTAACTCAATGAGAAGATTGATGGAATTTTGGTCGCCTAATAAAAGAAATTTTAACCTTTCTTTTTGTATTTAGTCTGATGATGATTTCCATGCCTATCTGTCAACAAAAGTGAAAAAAAATTTTATCATTATCAAAGGTTAAAGGTTAGGATATAACAAATCTTTTTGATATAAAAATGTTGTCTTGAAATTTATGCAAGCAGTGATTACTTTTGATATCTATAGAATAAAGAATTGACTGTTTTAAAGAAGGTCTGTATATAATGCATCCTTATGATTATAAGGATTTGTTTACCAGAAATTCCTCTCAAAAGATTTGTTGCATGAATAGGCCAAAACCACGAAGGATACATCATCATCATCACCAGAAGCAGCACCAGGAGGAACAACACCACCAAAACCACTATTATCAAGATCAGAGATGCCAATTTGGACAGAAAGTGCAAGGCCTAGCAGAGAGCTATAGAAATGACTAGCAGTATAAATGAAGTTTATTGTTGGTTGGCCACATACTCTGACTCATCAAATTCGCTCTATATCTATAAATAAAGAATTTAAGACAAGAAAAATAGTGATCAAATTCACGTAGTAAGTAAAAACATGTCTATTAAAGTTAATTTATATTCCTATATTATACTATTAACTAACTAATTGTCCCTATTTTTATTTGTTCAAACTTAATTGACACAACAAATAAGCTTTTAATGAAAATCAAATATGATTATACAGTACATGGATCCCGTTACTAATGAGGCATAAAATATATTGATGAATTAATCTATAATGTATGCTTTAATGATTTGTCACTAGCAATTTCTCTTTCATTATGATCATTATTAATTTTGCTAACACTTCTGATTCCAGTCTAATACTCACAATAATTTCTTAGCAAACTTCAACTTCCATTTGTTCTACCAGATGAATTAGCAAATACTATGAAATACATTGGGTCTATCATTTTGCTGACAAATTGTTAGTATTACAGTGCTGGTAGAAAAAACTGACAATTTTTTGTTTTTTTAAAAAATCGGTCAGCTGAACGATTTTTTCTGTAGCAACAATATAAAATATGACGTGACTTGATTGTTTATGTCATAAACTTAAAATAAATGGTGGCTTAGCTGCTACAAATGTAGTACAATGACAACACTTAAGGAACGTCATAACCTAATTAAGACTTTGTGAAAGGGTGGAGTTCATAAAGTCTCAACGCTTCAAAAAACCACTGGGTTTCCTTCAAAAACATTATATAGGTGGGTTAAACAGCTTGAAGAAACAAAAACAAAGAAATGTGCTTCAAGTTCTGAAGTTACTGAACATCTCAAAAAAACATATCCAAGATTTGAAATTGCATCACGAACAGTTAGAAAAAATCTCCAAAAGCTTGGATATAAAGTTTGTATTCCATGTTCAGTTCCTCTTCTTACTAAAGATGCCATGACTCATCATGTTTCTTGGGCAAAGGTTCACTAAAGAAAATGTTGGAATAAAGTTATTTTTTCTGATGAATCTACCTTTCAGATGTTTCATAATACAACTCAGGTATGTTATAAAAGTGGTGAACTAAGACCAANATATGCAACAGTCAAACATCCCTTTAAAGTTCATATGTGGGGTGCATTTTATGCAAAAGGAACTGTTGGTTTTCACATATTTACTGAAAATATGAATGGGAAGCTTTACTGAGAGATTTTAACCCAAAATTTATTTGAGCAAGCTCACCAGGTCCTTAGTAATGGTTGGATATTCCAATATAATAATGATCCAAAACATCATGCTAAACTTATGGTCAGTCTTCTTGAAGCACGTTGTTCACAAATTCTTGATTGGCCATCATACTTTTCAGATCTCAATTTGATCAAAAATTTATGGTTAATAATAAAGAGGAATATCAAAAAAAAGGTCAATGTTATAATTAGTGAAAAAAAATCTATCACTCAAGAGGTTTTATGTTAATAATAGCAAATGAATGAAAGGCTATTGATAGGAATTTATGTCTTAAATTAGCAAATTCTATATTAATATGCATAGATTTAGCAATAGAGAGTGAAAATAGAATGATAAATTATTAAAATTTTATATACTTAATAAATGTATTATGGAGTACATAATATTAAATTTTCAAAGAATTTAAATAAAAATTACATGAGATATTCACATTTATTTAATTGTCAGTTTTTTCCGCCAGCACTGTATTTAGTTCTCATTTCTATAAACAGAATTTTCACATTGTTTATATTGAATTCATCTCAATGATCTCATAATGATTCATCTCATTATCTAGATCATTGTGTTTTGTAGCTCCATGAAATCCGCTCTTGGATAAAAAGTCTGAAGGTTGGCTGAATTGCTATGTTGATTGATGATTGCTTTTTAACATGTGAGAAAATTCATTATGAAGTTTTCTAATAAGATTTAATGCAACAGATGATCTATCAGCTTATTCTCAAATTATTTTTTCCATCACTTCAGAGATGAAGAGATATCATTTGTATCTACTAAGTGTAAGAACTTATCAAGAGAAGAATCAGAAAAAAAAAAAATCTCATAAAATTGATATTCTCTTCTGTATTGATAATATGGAATATTTCAGTTCAAACATACACTGATGAAGATCCTCAAAACTCAAAACCAATTTTTCTATTAAACAAAAGCTTTTTCATGAAATGAAAAATCAATTTGATCATCTCCTGAAGAGTTTGAAATTTACAAAAAAGTTGATCAAAGGAGTAAAGAACATAGTTTTACACAGAATAACTCATGGATGGAGGTAACTATAAGAAGTAGCAGAGAAAATTTTCAAGTCTTATACTCTAGTTCAAAGTTGCTGATACACATTCTTTATATTTAACAAAGGTCTTAATGGAAAGATATATGCCATGTATTATGATGCTGATATTAAATATTATTTTGTGTTCAAAACATATCAATATCACATTGAAACAACATGCTATGGGAAGCATTTTGGAAAGTCTTATAGTCTTAAAGGATGTATTATGTTTAAAGGTATACTTTTGTATTGTTAATTTGCTAGTTGGAATTTTTTCTTATGAATTTTTAATTATATCTAATAATCATAGAATGATATAACAAATATTCTTGGTATTGTCAAGAAAGTAAAAAGAGTTGTATTACAAATAAAGCCAGAAGAGTTATTTACTATAGACAATCTTTTAAAGACAACACCAACTCTGAAAAGTCAAAAAGAGTAGTATAATTTGATGTTAATTTTAAGATGGATTAAAAAATTGATGCTAAAAGCAAATTTCCTATGCAGAAGAATTATATTTCCATATTTTTTTTTATAATATAAATTTAAGGTATTATTAAGAGATGGATTTACTCTTAAAATGTTATATATTATGTGATAATACACCTTATACTGTTACATTCATTAGATTATAAAGAACAAAAGGAATTATTGGAAGATATAATCCTCTGATATGGAAGGGTTCATAACATGGTGAAATTGGCATAATTAAAGATAAGTTTATATTTTCTTAAAGATCCAATTTTAGTCAAAAAAAAAATAATTTTACTTAGTGTAAACAACAAAGTTATGAATAAGATTAGAGGTACAAAAAGGTGGATGTTCAATAGAATATTGTATAGTATTTCAAATCATAAAGTAGTTTAAGTTTATAGATGAATATATATGATTTATATGTTTTTGTTTTATTAAATTTTTGAATGAAATTATTGGATTGTAGCTACTTTATGTTTTATTGCTTAATCAAATAAATATTTAGAAAAAACAATGATTCTGAATAAGTGTAAAAAGAACAAAATCATAATTTACAAGTTCATATGTAAACTTCAACTTTCTATCAGTCACTATACAAAATAATTCCATTAATTCCTGCCACACTTATGACTTACCTTTATTATAATTTTTCAATCATAGCATGTAACTGGGAATTTATTCCTCGGTCTCATATAGATAGCTGGGAATCTCTAATTATTGTTCAAAAGGATTTCTATAAATAGAATAAAAATAGTTTAAAATAGTCAATCACATGTTAATTTAATGGGTAACATCTTCCCCACAAAAAATCACTTCACGTGATACATGTTGTGGCAGATGTGGCACTCAATTTTATTGGCTTGATCTTAAATATATTTGTTTTTTTCACATTTTATTATTTTTCCCTTTTTCTTTTTTTTTGTATTTACTTTTTATTTCATTTATATTAATAAATAATTGAATAAAGAGTTTTTAGCAGATATAGAACTAATAAAATATAATTTTTATTTTTTTTTTTACAAAATTACTATGCTACCCTTGTTTTCTACTTATAACATAATTTTAACACTTTGTTAAATGAAACAGCTCTTGAGAGATTAAGCAAAGTTATCTAGCAGGTATGGAACTATTCAAAAATAATTTTTCATTAAGATATCTTGAATACTCATGGAAGTATTGGTATTTTTTGCATAAAATTACTGTACCGTATCACATGTTTGTTTTTTTTCACTTCACACTATAATTTTAGCACTTTAGTTAAATGAAACAGGTCTTGGAAGATTAAGCAAAATTGTCCAACAGGTGTAGAAATACCAGGTATTAATTTTCATTAAGCTAACTTAGAATATTTGTATAACTTTAGTATTTTTCATGTAATACTCAAGTTTTTTTTAAAAAAATTAGCATTTTTATACTTTATTTTTTTTTACTTTTGTACTTTATTACTGGTAAGTTTAATTAAAACAATAAACAAACGCTAATTTTAAATGTAAATTTTATTATTTTAGTATTAAAATTTATAAAAATAATGATTAATTTTGCTTTATATAACATTATTTTTTTTGAAACAAACGGAGTTTTTTTTTTTCTTAAGATAAATGTTACACAATCTTAAATTGAGCCAATTAAAGTTTAAACGCCATTCTGCGCCACATCATGAATCACGTGAAAGTGATTTTTTGTTGGTTTAGTTATGAGTGACGCTCTTGGGATTACCCATTTATTCCATGGGGAAGGGACGAGGGGTATCACATGGTTTTCTTCGGGAAAACCCCCCTATTGTTCCCAACTTCCCATAGAATAATTAATAAAATCATACAAAATTAGATTGTTTCAAATGGAATAAACAAACTGTATGTGTATTGTGTAATATACAAAAGAAGATGACAAAATATTGTTAGCTTATGCTGTTAATTTATATATTGAAAAAATTGGCAACAAGTTGCGAATCATTCTGGATATCTTGGCTGGGCAAAGACAATGATTCCGGCTGCACAAGATGGTAGATTAAAGGCAGAGGAAGATGAAGCTCTAAAAAAATACTGTGATGTGTATAGTGTTGGAAATTGGTAAAACCTGATATTCAATATCATAAACGTTAAATAAATGTGTTAGAAATGATCCTTGGACAAAAAAAGAATAATAAGAATTAAAAGGTTAATAGGGTTTAATTAGTGTCAATAAATGGTATAAAATATTGCAACAAATGTAAAACTGTAAGACTGGTAATCAAGATACAAAGTTTTAATGAAACAATAGTTGATACTACTTCTAATGAAATGAGGGAGAATGTAATCAATATATAAGAAGAGTTAAAGAATATAGATATTACAAAATACAACTAAAAATATTTAATTCAAAATAGATTAAGAACATTTATATAAAGCTTAGTTGTTAATTCCATTATTTATAGTATCAATTTATTTGTATTAATTAATAAAGATGTAACATTTAAAAAGTAATAAATATTACATTATACATTTAATAATTTATGTATACTGACTTAATAATAAATAAAACCAAAGAAATTTGCATTAACCATTTATTTAATAAGTAGATGTTGTTCACATTTATTTCTTTTTTTTTTGTTCCTCCATATAAATAAGATAAGGTCATAATTTCTTAGCTTTTCTTCTCATTCTTTTTAATGATTGACTAATCTTAGTTTTATTAATTATTTGCTCACGATTGGACATATTTGGACATTTGCTCAATGATATTTACTAATAGTTGAATAGTATCTATCACAATAATAATTAATACTTAAGTTTATAAAAAATAAAAGCTATGTGCAAAATTTAAAGTAATTGTCACGTAATAATTAATGTCATTGGTACAGTACATAGATTGATTAACAATATCAATTCTAAGCTCATCCTTTTGCAGCTATAATCAGTATTAGTTCCTAACATCATTTTTATCAAAATCTTGACCAAATGTTTATTAATTAAAATAGTTTAATGAAATTATGTAAATTAAAAATATCTGTTAGATATTTTTTGAATTAATATAGACACTTAATTTGTTTGACCAGTTAAAATTTCATAAAACACGTTCAATTATTTTGAGTATTATAATATCACATGATATCTGATATGGTGAGAGAAACTTATTATTTTGTATTCAAATCAAGGTGTTAAGGACGCTTTACAAAAATGGGTTGATTTATTTGGAACTGACCCGCAAATAATAAAAGGCAATTAGACGCTAAAGAAATTAAAAATAAAATAAAATTTATTCAAAATAAAAAAATGACAGTATAGTCAATTTATTAAACCACTAGAATATCCCATTTGTAAGATTTGTATTGAATTTTACTAAATTTCGTACCAAATTTTTTAGTATAAGATACAAATAAGATTTTCCTTTAGACAGGTATTAAGGCATCAATTTTCATCAATTCAATAAATATGTCCTGGATTCTGCAAGATATATTCAAAGATTTTCTCTAAATCCTTACAATCTTCTGCATCTAAATTTGTTACAAGACTCCAGTACTTTCTATAGAAGTACGGTACTTTCCATATTATTTAAAGTTGCATTAATATTTTCTTGACTCATTCAACCCATAACTTTGGCAATAAAATATCCATTAAGCTCTTTTTGTAAATTATTACAAATGCAACATACATTAGAAATAAAAATTTTAAAAAAATATCAAAATGAAATTACTGTAACTTTCATAAACAATAAATCAATCCATTTTAACCCTTTGTACTAACAAATTTCCTTTTTCAAGTACTTCACGCCAGTATTCATTTTTTTTTTACATGAAAATAATAAACAATTAATATTTTTATAATATTATTATACTCATGAGAATTGTACATGGATGTTTTCTCACAAAACATGAAAAACCATCCAGATTATTACAGTACAAGCGATAAATTTTCACCTATCCGTTGTGAATATTTATATATATGTTCGATGTATTCTGATAATTTTTTTCTTTCATTTAAATAAATAAATTATGCTATAATTGTTTTGGTATTAAAAAATGATTATAAAGTAGCATGAGTTATCCATTAGATTATCCAGTCGAAACAATTCACAAAACTTAAAAATTATTTTATTTATTAAAAAAATATTTTAATACAGTACATTTATAAAATAAAATTACTAAAAAAATAAGAAATCTAATATTACTACTTCATTTATACCATTCTGTTGTAATCTTTTCCTTATTATCTTTTCTAATTTACTTTACTTCCATTATTATTGATTTTATTCTTATATTTACTTTTTATATTATTATTCCTTTCTAATTCTACTACCTTATTACATCTTTTATTCCCAACTTTTTTCCACAATTAAGTGACAGCATCTTTTTTCTAAGCCAGTATACCTTTCTTTGGTTATATCATGTTTTCGTCAAATTGTTCTTTCAATTTTGTACCTTCTTTGATTTTGTCTTTTTTTTTGAAAATGTTCTTTGATTTCTTCTTTATCTGTTATTATTGGTGACCTGTTTCTTTTATTATTCTTTTAAAGTCCAACAATTTGTTATATTTCTTGTTATCCTTTTAATCATTCACCAGATAGCAAATATTTTTCCTTTGCTTTATATTTCTTTTAACTTGTTATCTGTCCTTTTTCTTCCATTTTCTTTCATTCCATCTTTCTCTTTCTGCGTCTTCTCTGTTATCTTGAGCTTATTTTCTTTTATTTCTTTGTTGTATTATCTCTTTACCCTGTTTTTAAGGTTTTAATTTTCAGTTACAACATGCTGAAATGGGCTAATTATCTTGAATACTTCTTTCTTAAAGATGATTCTTTCTTAAGTTGTTGCATATTTCTTATTTTATCTTGTAGTATATCTTCTTTTTTTCTTTTAACTTTTTGCTGTCTGTTGATATCTCCCTATCACTGATCTCATTACATTTATTCATAAGCATAAACAAGGAAATGAAAAAGGGAATTCTAATCTAAACCAAACCGGCTAAATAGGAGATACTCGACCATCTGACCGGTCTTTCCTTGCCTGATACGAAGAAGACCTCATATACAGTATAAGGAAGAGAAGAGGAAGTTTAAAGGAATTTAAAAAGAAACCAGACCAGCCAGATAGAAGATACTCGACTAACTGACTGG
>QKYT01000528.1:47896-66494 GCA_003550305.1 Glomus cerebriforme | reverse complement strand
TAAAATTTGAATGATATCAATAATATTTTTTAAAATTTTGTAGGATCTAATGAAAAGTAGCGAGTTCATAACAGCGTATTTATAAGTAAATCACAGTATAAACTCTTTACCTGTTACAGTTTGAATATGAAACAACGGAGTTAATTACTTTTAAAATTTTCTGACATAATGACATCTTTTTTTCTGTTTAGAAAAAATGTAAAGATGTTTATTGAAACATATTGAAACATGTTTCAAACTTCTCCCTCGTCCAAAATCGGGTAACTGATTCAAAAAATACCTTCTTGTCCCAGTATGAAATATTTTCTTGGCCAATATGTAAGGCCACGCAAACCAATATTCTTGGTTCACGTACCATTTTAAAATTTAAAAATGATCCGGGAACCCGAGTATCATTTTTATAAAAAAAATTTATGTAACAAAAAAAAATCTTTCATTTTTTTTAAAAAAAAGTTTATCCGGCAAATATTATAATAAAAAACAATGGATCGTACAATATTATATGCAAAGAAGATAATATTTGCATCAAAATCAATTGGTGCAAAAAAGAATTTTCTTTCAAATTCCACATTTGTCTGTTGTCACACAAATAAAAACGTATAAAATGTAAAAAGATCCCCCCCTATACATAAAATGTCTGCTTTTTTTTAATAAATACCTAGAATGGTTAAGTCATTCTTGATTCTAGATCTTAAGTCTTATTGAATGAGTACAACAAAAAATTTTAGCTACGATTCGAATGATGATAAGAACATGTCGATAATCGATCATAAAAAAATACACGAGCCGCTTTAATGAATAAGAGTACCTTAATTGGAAGGAAAATGTTTTGCAGATAGTAATAGTAGTAGCAATAATAATATCAGTACAAATTAAAATGATTCTGAGACTTGCATTAAATGGCAAATGGAATAGGATCCGCGTTCTACCTTCCTTATTGATAGTATTATATATTTCGCTTGCTTCTCTACCATTTTTCATTTCTATATACATATTACATATCTGAAAATAATAAAGTATGTGTTTATTCGCTCACACCGGACTTGTGTATACATATGTGGATTGTGTTGGGGTGCGTAATTTGCATCATCACGGTTACAGTACCAGCCATTTCGCTGATTCAATATTAGCCTACTCCATTTTACTGCCTTCGTTTCAGAAATTACCCAAATTAATTTCACCGAATTGTCATTTACTGACGTGAAAATTACCCGACACACCATTTCACCAAAAATCAGTCTATATTATACCGGATGACAATTTCATGTAAAGTTTTTAATATAAATCGAATGGTTTAACGTGTTATTACTATACTTTTTTTTTTATACAAATTTTAAAATTTTAATAAATTCGTCTGCGAACTCCTGCGCCTAAAAATTAACTACATCATTGCTAAAAAAAAAAATTGCATACTCGACAATAACGATCATGTCGGCAAATGATTAATTTTATGTCGGTAAAATGATTTTATTTATTAATAAATTTTGAGATTTGAGGTTTCTTTAAATTATGAGTTTGTATCTCAGCCCTCAACTAATTTGCGTGTAATCATAAATTTATTATATAATTTATCTTCATCACCCACGGATCACGAATTAAATGAAATTTTATTTAATCTGATACATGTCTCACTCAGGTGAAAAAAAAAAATATCTAACGATTATACAATGAAAATTTATTTAATTTTGTAAAAAGTGGTTTAACAATTGTACTAATATTGCATCTATGATCAATAGAATAATGTACGAAATTTTGATAAAATAAGAATAGAATAACAAAAAAATACTTCTTGATAAATAATAGATTTGACTGTCCTATACATCATTTTTACATTTTTATACAAACGGGTCCATTAGCATTTGTGCTGCAAGTTNACCCTTGTTCACAGCAACCGGTACCGCAAGGTGGATCATTAGCTTCGCAAGCAGTGGCGGGGCATAAGTTTTGAGAATCGCATGGTACGTTGGTGGGAGGACATAAGCAAGTGGTGGCATCACCGCCGGGAGTAGTGGCTTGTCTTTTAACTAGTGTTCCGATCATGATTCTTTGACTAGGTCTCGCAGAAGCGAAGGTTACAATGGCGAGAACGAAGAATAAAATAAGATTAAGATTCTTCATGATTATAATGATTATTTTGGATATGTAAATGTGTTGTGTGTTAAATTTGTTTTATAATGATTAAAATTTGAATGATATCAAATAATATTTTTTAAAATTTTGTTGGATCTAGTGAAAAGTAGCGAGCTCATAACATGCGTATTTATAAGTAAATCACAGTAAAACTCTTTACCTGTTACGAAACAACGGAGTTAGTTACGTTTAAAATTTTCTGATATAAGGTCATCTTTTTTCTGTTTAGAAAAATGTAAAGATGTTTATTGAAACATGTTTCAAACTTCTCCCTCGTCCAAAATCGGGTAACTGATTCAAGAATTACCCTCTTGACCCTGTACGACATACTTTCTTGGCCAATATGTAAGGCCACGCAACCCAATATTCTTAGTTCACGTACCATTTTAAAATACAAAAATGACCCGGGAACCCGAGTATCATTTTTTTTTTTTTTTTATAAAAAAAATTTTATGTAACAAAAAAAAATCTTTCATTTTTTTTAAAAAAAAAAAGTTCATCTGGCAAATATTAAAAACCAATAATATCCAGCCGGATCGTACAATATTATATGCAAAGACGATAATATTTGCATAAATGATCATCAAAAATCAATTGGTGCAAAAAAGAATTTTCTTTCACAATTCCCCATTTGTTCGTTGTCACACAAATAAAAACGTACAAAATATGTCACTGTAAATGAGAAAATCTGCCTTCTTTTTATTATTATGCCTAGTATGGAAGTTGGTTCTTGGTTCTAGGTCCTACAAGTCCCGTTGAATGAGTACAGTAATAGTAAATTTTTAGCTACGATTCGAATATTGATAAGATCATATTGATAAAAGCGATGTTAACCGAGTTATTTCTTTTTAAAAAAGGGCAATAAACTTATGGAGGTATAGACGCCTATTGCATAAGATTACAAGATTACGTATAACAGATAATATTACATAAATTTACACTCTCACAACATTATACCTAAAAAATTTTCTCGTGCTGATGTTTGGATAAAAAAAAATTAATTGGATAACGACAAAAAAAAAAATTTTTTCTTTCATTTTCCTTGATCGATTTGATAAGTTTGAGTGTAAAATATTAATTATACTTGGAAAGAAAAATTATTTTATTTAAGCATTACCTAATTAGACTTTTATTAGCTACATAATAGTTAATTACAGTATAATATTAATAGATTCAAAGTTTATTTTTTTTTTTTTTTNATATAAATAAATAAATGGATGAATAATAATAAATGAACAATCGATAAATGAATAATAGATGAATGAATAATAATTGAATGATGAATAAATAAATAAATATACAAGAAATTAATGTTTTTAAATCACAGTATCCTTCAAAACCATTAATCCATTTTTTTTTTATACAAATTTTAACAATNAATAAATAAATAAATATACAAGAAATTAATGTTTTTAAATCACAGTATCCTTCAAAACCATTAATCCATTTTTTTTTTATACAAATTTTAACAATAAATTAAAATTCAATTTCATCCCGAATAATAATAGGATCGTTTGTTCCACTCATAAAATTTGGAAGTTTTGATGCGATAAGATAAATTTTATCATCATTTCTAAGCATTGTATCTTTATCCGGATTTACAAATATATAATTATGTGGTCCACCTTTATGTGATACAGTACGATAAAGTCCTAACGGAACAGCTTGATGAGCTCGAACTAAATGACTATATAAATCTATATATTTTTGACCTATTTATTAATGAAAAAAAAAAGTTTATATATAAGAATCGAATTGATAAATTAAAAAAATAAGGGAATGATTGATTTAAAAATAAAAAATTACCAATAAAAACTGATGGTACATCAACATAGAATAGATGTCCAGAATTGATTCCTGAATCTCGTCGTTCTTTATTTAGTTGTCGTTCAATTTTTGGTGACAACATATCATCATCCGCGTCATGACTGAAAATAAGATGTTTCATTATGAGAGGAATATGCCGATTATAAAAGCTATGATAAATTATTGAATAAGTCAATATCAAGTTAGAAAAAAATAAGTGATTTGGTAATTTAAATAGATAAAATCATCTTTTACCATTGACAGAGCATTGTATCCAAATTACATGGCGTGAATACATTTCCAGCCATAAATGAAGGTCTCATAAGTGCTTGAACTAAATTTTATAATAAAAAATATTAGATTATTCTAAATTTATAAAACTATTACATACAAAAAAAGTCTAAAATTACTTACTATAGTCTTCTTCGTCACTCTTAACAGAATCGCTCTCACCAATCATTTTAAAGGTTTCACGATATATACATTCGACAAGAACATAACAATCACTAGTTAAAGATTCGATATTTAATGCAATCATAAGCGATGCAGCATCTGCAGTTCCATATAAACTTCATAATATTTTGTATAAAAAAAAATCAATAAATAATTAATAAATGTTTTTTTTTTTAAAAAAAAAATTTTTAAACTTACTTTTGTTCACAATTCGTTGAATCACTTAAGACAACACATTTTTTTGCGTAATTAACTCTAACTCGATAAAGATCTCTTCTACGAAGTGGTGATCCTTTGACAATATAAACTTGACCATATTTTTTTAAAATACGTTTATCTGTATCATCGGGTTTACCATTACTTAAAATAATAATTGGCATACCATGACATACTGAATTTTTTTCTCGTAAAACAGAAATAAAAATATCTAAATTTTCTGGAAAATCTTTGCTTTGATCACAAATAATTATATGATCTTTAATATCTTTAATTTCACTATCATCATCAGAATCAATACAATTTGCGGCTGCTTTGAGTAAATTTTTACGTAAAATTTCATCATTTGATTTTGCATTACATAATGGAATAAGTGGAATTTCTGATTCTTCTAAATCACTTTCAGCTTCTTCATCATCGTTATCAACATTAACTCGCGTAAAAGAACTTAAAGATCTATTATTATTATCTTTTAATTTTGATTTGGAATTATCATTATCACCACTTAATATATTATGTGCTGATTTTGCTAATACACTTGTATATGGATCATACCAACGTTTTGCACGTTCTGTAAAGGTTGCCATTTTAAGTGATATTTCGGCATTATCACAAATTACGAATCCTATTTCATTTCCTTTAATCTTATAATTTTGTGGATTCAAAAATATTTGAAATGGTGATGTATCACTTCCAAGTTGAGAATTTGGAAAACATCCTTCTGTAATTTTATAAATTCCAATAGAAAATAATACGGCTCCCAAACGGTTATAAATTAATTCAGAACATTCTAAAAATGTTGATCCAACAAAAGCTTCAGAAAATGTGACTGCATAAATTTCATGTTTCATCCCATAAATATATTCCATTGCCCAATTTAAATCTGAAAAAAAAATATATAAAATATTATTAGTTTTGTTTTATAACGTGCAAGTGTTTAATTATTCTAAAAATTATATACTTGGTTTTCTCTTTGCATTATGAAGCAAATTACGAACGGTGTTATCGGTAATTGATGTTGTAAGCAATACAACTAATGATGCAAATCCTGGTACGACTAAGCTTTGAGCCATTAAACCCATTGAAATTTCATCGATACAAATAACATCTTTTGCTATTTATTTATTATAAAAAAAAAAATTAAAAATTAGTACATGTAATTTGTTATAGAATAAATAAATAAATAAATATCTTCAATAATCACCCAAGAAATCAAAATGTGGAACATTTTCGGGTAAATTAACCTGAGCATATAAAGCCAATCTTCGATTATATTTTTTAATAGCCTGATTTTTTTTTAAAATAAAATTATTATTATTTTAAGATATATAAAAAATATTTAAACTTTATAAATAATATTTAATATACCAAAGCTCTCATTATTTGGGAAGCGTCATCTTCGTCACCACTATCAGAAAATTTTTTAGTCAAAAGAAAAGCTGCACTTGCAGTATCAGCTCGAATTTTTTCCAAACTACGTTGCCATGTAGGTGTTCTTTGATATATAAAAAAATATATTTTTAATATATAAATATGCTGTAAATAGAATGAATTGTACATAGAAAATTTGCAAATTTATTTACCCTTTAATATATTGAACTCTGCTTATAAATGCAGGGTCTTCAAGAAACTCTACAATCTCTTCATCAGGCTAATTGTTTTTTTTTATAAAAAGAAAAAGTTAATTATATTATTGAATTTCAATAATATATAAAAAAACGTATTACAAACCTCATCAGGATGCATTATCACCACAAATGTATTCATAGTTGCTAAACCATGATCAAGGCAAAAGAATTCTCGCAAAAATTCAAATAAACTTGTTGCATCGAAATTTCCAGTAACGATAATATGTTCTTTATATTTTTCGCCCTTATATGAATGATTATATTTTGACCTTTCTTGTATCAAAGTTAAAAGTTCAGACAAAGCTGTTGGGATAAATAAAGCTCCTGCAATCATAACATATAAAATAACAGCGCGCGTAAAAGCACTATCTGGGACCAAATCCGTTGACATCCCGTTTGTACTGAAAGAAAAAAAAAAAAGAGGCAGAAATTTAAATTATATCATCTTTCTTTTCAAGTCTCTATTAAATATATAATTAAATAATAATATCTTACCTACTAACTATTAAAAGGATAATTAAATTAAATTCATACAATTAATATAAATATCCAAAATTAATGAATAAATTTCAATATAAATAATTAATAATTTTTCATCATATACATACGAACTGTAAAATAAAATGCGTCACTAAAAGAGATATTCTCGATGTCTTTATTATCACTCGATTGTTTAAAAGTAACCAAGTGAATGAAAGCAGTAACCGTGAGAAAAGTAAATAAAATTGCCGTAACTATATACGATAAGATAAAAATAAATTAGTTTGAAATGAAAAATCGATAAAGATTGTTAGAAATTGATCGTGGAAAAATTTTACCAAGTCTTATTCCTTTCCTCATAATTTTTGAGAATTTAAAAAGAGAACTCTTTACAGGTGCGAAAACTATTTGTACCGCCAAATGAAGTCTTATGAAACGAAGAGGATATATGTAAACCTTCAAATAATTAAAGTCAGTCATGTTACCTTGTCGCATAACGTTGGAAATTCGATAAGAGGCTTAAACCAACCCATTAAATCTGCATACCAAAATTCCAGCACCCATATATGTGTTGTCCATAACATCATCAAAGATAGTTAGAATATATGCTGCCATGACCGGAAACACCGAAACCCATGTTAAAATCGAAAAAAAGTTGATCATATATTGAAAAGGTTCTTTATCCAACCATATGTGTGGTATATATTGAATGAATATGGTAGTAGCAAGAACAAAATCAGCCGTCTGAAGAGCAAAAGGAAACGCTTCTTCACTGGTATCAAGTTTGACGTATTGTGTATTCTAAAAAATTATTTTTTTGGAAAACAAAATTATCACTACAAATAATTCATTTTACTGCGCCATAACGAATCAGATAATACTAACCCAGATATATAAAATAACAAACATTGCGGATAACATGGCATCGAAAAGTTCCCAAAATCTTCCAATTCTCGAAGTATCACATGTAAATGCCAGTCTTTTTCTATAACTAGCTTTTTTACTGGACATGGAAATGAATTCCTTCTGGTTTTTTACCCAAGCTTCATCTCTCTCGCTAGCTATTGCGGAACCAGCAGGTATGGATTGATAAGGTTGATGGAGATTCCGTCTTTTTATCCCATCATCATATGAATAATTCTTTGGTCTCAATTGTGGTCTACTCTTATTCGATCCAATGTTGGCACTTGAGGAACTTGCGAAATCGTCTTGCTCATTTTGTAATAATGGAGTGTTTTCACTCATATTTTCATTCGAATTGTAAAAATTTCATAACAAATTAACAAAAACAGAAAGGGCGAATGATTGCATTTTAAACGAATTTTAAATTCCCTAAACAGCCTAAATTTTAGTTCCACATTTGACAAGTTGAAAATCCATATCTAAGAACATGTGATAAGGTCGGCTGGCTAATTTGTGTTCTTCTTACTAGTCTATATTTGATAATTGGCAAAACTTTATTTAAGCCGATCTCGTCCGAAAACGACAAATTCAAATAAAAACTAAATTTGGCAAATAATTAATATTGGTCGATTCCTAAAGGATTCTTCTACGTAGAATTTTCTTAAAATTTGAAACAAAACAATTTCGCAATCGCGCATATTACTACAAGAAATGATTAAATACAGTTTCCTCCTTACGTCATCTCATAATTTTATTAATTATCTAATACATTATTTTGAAAATCCGAGAAAATTAGGTTTTAATCTCTTGGTCTGATAACATTATTTGAAAATCCGAGAAAATTAAGTTTAATTTCTTCTTCGTGGCGCAATGAAAATTAGAAACATATAAAGTTCGATTGAAACCATATGATCGGCAGGCTGAACAATAAAATTATAATATGTAAATGATTTACATTGTTCGAAATGTTGGGGGAAATTTTTACTATAAATAGAAATTGTTACATAACTGATAACTACAATATCACAAAAAATTTTTTAACACCACGTGATTTTCGGCCGGCATTAGAAATCAACATTTCGTGCGGCGAATAGGATTTCACATAGAATACATGGGTGACAAATTATTGGTCAGGAACTTTTTTTGTTCCTAAAACCGAGTTCGGTATATCGCTATTTTAAAATACACAGAATAAATATAACTAGGATGGTTACACTATTCCATACTAAGTAGTTTCGGTTGATAAACTGGTTTGGGTACTTCAATGATTTTTTATTTATTGTAATATTGTGTATGCGTTATTGAGGCTTTTATTAAATGTTCACAATAAATTACTATAAAAGGTAACATTTTTTAGATGCCCAGGTCGAACAACTACTTTTTCTCATATCCATTAATTACTTCAAATTATACTTATAGTTGCGAAGCCTTTATTTTACATTTACCAGTAAGTTATTTCTTTTAAGTAGTTTTTCTATCTTAAGGGATTTTTTATATTTAATGAAGAAATTGTTTCGTCACTTTAATTATTCAGCATTTTGAGAAAAAATTATATTAAGGATATGATTTGATAACAAAATTGCACATCTAATTGAACACGAAACGCCATTTTCAATTAAAGGCAAACAAATGCATTGCCATATATAATCATTATTTAAATTTAATTTGTATTATATTCTGTATTATCGTTATATTAGTATTATCAGTATAAAAAAATTAAATTTTTATTATGCAATCTTAATTTTGTTCCCAAATGCGTCAATGCCAAATAAAGATCGTCAATATGCTGGTCAGTGCCGATAACCAGTCTACATCGATAAACGATTAAATGATGGTATATTATGATATTATGGTTGTTAATTGAATGGCATCATTCATACAAATAATAACAAAAAATAAATGCCATTATTAACTATTACAAAGGTTTTTTACTTGCAGAGAGGTCAATAATGTGGTGGTTTGTTCATAGACCAGAATCAAAATAGGTTCTAATCATGGCAGGACCAACACGCCAAAGTAAAATAAAACAAGAGGTAACTTTTCTCGTATCGGAGCAAAGGAACTTGTGGTTGAACGCTGTTTGTTTTACTAGTTTGTTCTCGATGAGATAATCCAAAAATTTGTTTATACTTGTTTAATTTCTAAGGTATTACAATAAATAAAATATTAAATATGTTTATAATTTGTCCATTTGTATTTTTTTGCATTGTTAATTAATTTATAGTTTATATGTAGATAAATATCCGTGTATAATATTTTGAAGTATGATTATATGTTTTTAAGTGGGAGTTAAAATATCGGTCGAAGACCAATATAGTCCCGTTCAATAACTATCCATGGCATGGTATTAGGATTAATACGTGTACCGATATAAATATAATGATGACAATTTTTAATATATACAGTATATTTTTTTCCGAAAGAAAATTTTTTAAAATTATTCCAAATTTAAAACAATCAAAACAAATTATTTTAATAATCAACTTTATAAAGTAAGACCTCGTAACTTATACCTTTCCATTTTAACTGTTCCAATATGCGCGGATTTAGTTCAGCTTTGTTAATATTTTTTGTGTAATATTAATTCGATCAACATACACGGGATTTCATATCGAGTGAATTTGCAGGTCAATTAAAAAATTTTCTTACTTTCCGTTAAGACATAAAAAACTTTATAAAAAACTCTTTACAACCCATCCAACTTAAGGAATGTCATATTACGGTTGTATGAATAGTTATATTCATGTTTTCTTAATTTTTTAGTTGGTTTTCTATTTTTATTTCTTTCTTTTTAATTATTTTTTTTTTAAAAAAAAAACCTTGTTCTAACTCCTTTTTTTTTTCTTCTTTAGTTTCTTACTCATAAAGATATTTTTAAAGGTGAATGTTAAAAGAAGCATTAAATATTTTTTTAATCCATTTATTTTATTATTCTTTTATTATTTTCTCTTGTTAAAAGGAATTTTAATTAGAGTGGCTTAGCATTAACATGAGATATCACGCTGATCTACATGGTGAATCAAATCCGCTGATATGCGATGAACAGACATTGAAAAAATTCATAAATAATTTTAAATTTGAATACTCACAATTAAATTAGTTTAAAACTACTTATTAAAATGTGAATCACTAATTTTCGTCTAAGGCTCATTAGTACAATTTTTTAAAAATTGAAAAATCACTGCTAGTTTTTTTTTATTTTTATTTTTTATTCGTAAATTTCGTTATAATTACAAAATAAATAAACTTAATGATGATACATTAAGTTTGATGTGGTCTAGAGGTAATATACAGTTATCTGCTTCAACTCAGACCATTTATTTAATGACTATAGACTTTTGTACTGTATTGTAAACAATTTAGTGATTTTGGCACAGTTCTCAGAAATAAATCAAATTATTTTAACGACTTAATATATTCTTTGCTTAAAACTTTATTAAGTTATCAGAAATAAACTTACAAAGATATTTCATATAAATACCAAGCCTATCCTTTAATTTATAAAAAAAATAATAATAATAAAAAACAATCAAATAGAAATGTTATATGATATAAATATACCTAAAATTGTAAAATTTAAAATGAAAGAAATAAAAAATCAATATTTAAATAAATAAGCAACATTTAGAAGTTTCCAGCGATTATCAATCAAATCATTATATTCCTTGTTCAAATCTACAATAAATAATTAAGAAATGGAAAATCAATAATTTAAATAATTTATGATATTATTTTTAAAAGCAAATATTTATAAATAACCTACGGCCTAAGGAAAATTCATATGTTTGAGTAACATATCTAGAATCTAAATTATTATAAATATTATATTGATAAGTACAATAAAAACATTATATTGTTTAAAATAAATAAAGTATAACAGTACATATACAGTACCTTCTATTTCATTAATTAAATTATCATCATCTACTTCAAGAGAAACTACTTGTATCAGAGATATTAGTTCTATAAATATATATAAAATTAAAATTGATATTTTTTATAAGTAATATATGATATTATGAATATTTACCTTTTATTAACAAACGGATCAAATTTATTCCAGAAAAAAAGTTAAGTATAATATTTAGATATTAATTAGTAAATACGACAAAAAAATAAATAAGAAAAATATATATAATTATCATTCAGGTAATTTTGAATAATATAAACTAATATAAACAAATAATTAAAATAATAAAAGTTGATATTTAGTCACTTACTTTCATTATTACTATATTTTTTAGAATTCATATTATCAATAACTGATTCTAATTCCTCTGCAAAATAATATATAAATAAAAAAAATAAAACAATGTGTAAAGAGTATTTTTTTATAAAATACAAAGGTACTTACCATTATTTGTATTTTCAATTAATTTAATTTTTAATTAATAATTATTGGATTTTAAATTCTTTCATGCTTATGTATAAAAATGTTGAATTTTACTATACCTTTATTAAATCTATCTTCAATTTGATTATCTTCATTCTTTCTTTTACTATTATCTTTAAATGAATAAATAAATAAATAAAAAAGTTAAAATATTTAAAAATAATAATTTATTTAGTTCTATTTATATTAATATTCATTATATATATATAAAATAAACTTACAATTATAAACTTCATTGGATGGCTTAGATTCTAATAATTTAAAATTTAAATATAATATAAAAAAAATTAATTAAAATTTAAATTATTGAAAAATATTAAATAATCATTGACAAATAATTAAAATATAGTAAACTTACCATCTTTTAAATATAATATAAAAAATATAATATATCCAAGAAAAGATATTAGTAAAATGTTAAAAAGTAATAATAAATTTAAAAATAATATAGAAAATATATATATAAGAAAAAAGATTAATAAAATGTTAAAAAATAATAATAAATTTAAAATAAAATATAAATAACTTACATTGATCTATATTATTAAAAATACATATCCAAAAAAAAAGTTAATAATATATTTAAAATTTAAAATAAAATATAAATAACTTACATACTATATAAAATATTTAAAAAATAATAAAATAAAATATATATAACTTACTTGCTATATTATTAAAAATATATATCCAAAAAAAATTAATAAAGTATTTAAAAATAATAATAAATTTAAAATAAAATATAATAGCTTACAATTTAAATCTATATATTGCAAAAAAATATATATTCAAAAAAAGGTTAATAAAATGTTAAAATGTAATAATAAAATAAAATTAAAATAAAATATAATAACTTACAATATAAACCTATATATTGCAAAAAAATATATATTTAAAAAAAAATTAATAAAATATTTAAAAATAATAGTAAATTTAAAATAATATATAAATAACTTACCATCTTTAAATATAATATAGAAAATATATATACAAGAAAAAAGATTAATAAATATTAAAAAATAATAATAAATTTAAAATAATATATAAATAACTTACCATCTTTAAATATAATATAGAAAATATATATACAAGAAAAAAGATTAATAAAATGTTAAAAAATAATAATAAATTTAAAANATATAAATAACTTACCATCTTTAAATATAATATAGAAAATATATATACAAGAAAAAAGATTAATAAAATGTTAAAAAATAATAATAAATTTAAAATAAAATATAAATAACTTACCATCTTTAAATATAATATAGAAAATATATATTCAAGAAAAGTAAATAAATTATTAAAATATAATAATAAATTTAAAATAAAATATAAATAACTTACAATTATCTGTATTATTAAAAAATATGTATCCAAAAAAAAAAAAAATTAATAAAATATTAAAAAGTAACAATAAATTTAAAATAAAATATAAATAAATAACTTACAACTAGCTATAATATTAAAAATATATATCCAAAAAAAAATTAATAAAATATTAAAAAAAATAATAAATATAAAACAAAATATAATAAGTTAATAACTTACATTGTTTTACTATATTATAAAAATATATAAAAAAGTTAGTAATAAAACATTTGAAAAAAATAATAAATTTGAATAACTTACATTTTGAATTAACTATGTTACAAAAATATATATTCAAAGAAAAAATATTAATAAATGTTTGAAAGTAATAAATGAATTTAAAATAAATAAAATATAATAACTTACATTGTTTCACTATTAATAAATATTACAAAAAATATATATTTGAAAAAAGAAAATTAATAAAAAATTTGAAAATAATAATGAATTTAATTATTCAGGTTAAATGTTCATTATGTTCATTAAATATTTATAAAAAAATAATAGTTTAAAAAAAATTTAATAAAATTTAAAATTTAATACCATTCAGATTACTGAAAAGTATATTAATTATAAATTTAAACTTCTTACCTAATATATTGAAAAATTCAGCATTTATTTTTGAATAATTAAATTTTTTTAACGTTTTAGCTAAGAAAATTTAACAAATATTTTTTTTTTTTGATTTTACTATACCTTTATTTTCAATTTTTACTTTATCTTTAATAAAAAAAAATGTGATAAAATTTATACCATCCAGTAAAGATAATTGCAAATTATTTTAATCATAAATTTACCTTGATCTATTGGTGGTATGCTAAGAGTATATTCAAATGCTTTGGTTTCATATTCTAAAAAAAAAAATTCAAAATATAAATATAAATTTTGCTCATGATTACAATATACTTGAACTTAAATACCTAGTTCAAAATTATTTTCAATTAAATTTTCCATATCAATAGTATTATCTTCACTTGTTACAGATATCTTTTCTTTATTTTCAGAGAAATTAGTTAAAGAAATGAGATCAAATGCTCTGGTCCTATATTCTAAAAAAAAATTCAAATATTTTTACTATTTAAGTAATAATATATTCAAACATTAATACTTTATATATACCTGATTCAAAATTATTTTTAGTTACAGGATTAGGTTGAGGCAATGAACAAAAAACACTTTTTGATGAAAATGTATTATCAAATAATTCCATCATTTCTTCAAATATTTTTGGTAAAAGAGAAGCATCAGGTCTTTGTAATGGGTCAGGATTCCAACATTGTTTCATAATTTTAACATAAAAATCTGGTGTTCCTTCAATAATTTCAGGTCTCATTCCATCAAGTACTGCAAGTGCAAGCTCTATATTATGATGTTTATTTGAAAATGGAGGTTTATTTGAACTCAACTCCCACATTATCATACTCATGCTATACACTTCTGATTGCTTTGAATATGGTCTACATCTTAAAACTTCAGGGTCAATGTAAGGTAAAACTCCTTGAATGTTGTCTGAAACTTTTAAGATATTTAAATATAAATTTGTTATTGAATTAATAAAATATTGTAAAACGAACTAACAAAATTGAATTATTTACTTATTTCTGAGTCAATGGGTTGGCAAAGTCCAAAATCACTTATAAAAACTCGAACATCTTCATCAACTAAAATATTTTTACAATGGAAATCTCTATGAAGTAAACTCATTTGGTGAAGAGAATTTAAAGCTTTTAAAAGTTCAATAAGAATCTTTATTTTATCAGTCCAAGTTAATTTTGGAAAAAATTTACGAATATAGTTTCGTAAATCTCCATGTTTTGCATATTGTATTACCATAGCATATTCATCTCCTTCAGGTGCTTTTGTCATTCCATAAAATGGGATAACTCTTGGACTACGACATTCATGGTGGATCTTAAGCTAAATAATTAATCAAAAATGTTAATTGCAAGAACCGCAGGAAAAAAAAAAAAAGATTTTATTATTAATTTACCTCATTTAGAACATAATCGTTGATATCTTCAGAATCTCTTACAGCTTTTAAAGCGATATTAGTAAATAATTGGCTTGAAGCTAAAGATATGTTTAATAATAAATTCCAAGTTCCAGAATAGACTTTCGAATTCCCTCCATTTGTTAAAAATTTTATATTTTTTAAATTTGAAAGTGGTATCCATTCAATAAAATCATCACAATAATTTGAATTTGATTGAGTTTCTTTAATAAATTCATCTAATTTAAGATTTCCGCTTAACATACTCTTATTATTGGGTAGTTTATTTTTAGATAATTTGCTTTTAGATAATACATTTTTGGATAGTTTATTTTTAAATGATTTATAAAATTTAATAATTGCGTTTTTTTGCACGTCACGAGGTTTGTTGTATCTATTTATTTTCGAAGGAAGAAACTGTCTTCTACAAATTTGGTTTGGATAATTTATTATTTTCCGATCGCATTGCCTACACGTCGAATTTTCTGATATATCCATTGTTAACGTTAACTTCATTTTCTAGCAAGTGACCTTATATATAAAGCCTATTGCGACTATGATTATACTAAAATAGGATTGATTCAATTAATATATTAAGTTTATTGGCGCAAAAAAATTAGCCGTCACTTGTGTCACTTGCTCCTACATTTCGCCCACGTGATTTTGTGGCGGACAACATTATTTTTTACCCACGTGACTTGCATTTTTGGCCTGAATTAGTCGGCCCGAATTATTAAAAATTCCTTTATTACGAAAAGTCAAAAACTTAAAAAAGAAAAAAAAACTTATGTATTTAATAAATTATTTACAAAATTTATAAGTTTAATTGTGAAATAAAATTTAAAATATGTTAAATTCACAAAATCACACTTTAAAAAAAAACTACTTATACGCAACTTTGAAGAAACATGTTACTATTGGTAATTAAAAATACAATTAAAAGTAAATTAAAGATCATCTCAAAAACTCGGTTGTATAATTAATTATGTAAATTTTTATTATCCCAAAAAGTCTACATTATAATTATTGAAAAGATTTTGATTAATTACTAAAAAAATAATGTGTTATATGAATGAATGATCTTTAAATGTCCGAGGCATTATTCATCTTCGTTTATATAAAGAAATTTCAGACAACATTTTTTCCATTGGTTTGAAATTCTTTTCAATTTCTTTTGCCCAACTTAAATTTTTTTTTTGTTCCATTGGTCTATTACAAATAAATTTTTAAATATTACCTTTAAGAATTTCAAGTATTGTACTGTTGTATTGATGAGCCGATCATATAATTCCTCACAAATTTGTGAATCACCTTCAAGTAAATCATTACTTTCAAAGGCTTCAGATCTTGCTATTGATGATATTCCGAAATTTTCCAATGATATTATTAATACAGTATATTAATAAGAGAAGGACAAGCAGAAGAATTCGCTTCTCTTATATAGAATGATGATGGACATAATCATCTAGGTGGATTATTGAATAGTGAAAATAATGTTACGTGTAACAAGTTAATTTTAATTGAATATAATTGTATAAATTTATTTACCATATTACAGTATTGCTATTATCGAAAGGAAATGAAAGGATANTATTAAAAAGGTTAAGGGAAAAGATTATAAAACATCATATTTATACATATATATGTTACTAATATTCTCTCTATATTAAATCTGATCATTATTAATTACTTGACAAGTATGAAAGGCAGAAAAATGACATATTAGTGATATATATATGAATAGAAGGTTCAGTTAAGTACTGCAGTGCAATAATGAATAAATTTTTATAAAGCACATCTCAAACACATAAACTCTGTAGTTCACTGAAATAACATAACTCACACAAGATGGATAAACTTTCAGCAGAATTAACAATACGCACAACAACTTTGTAATAAAACATGTGATACTGATTGTATAATTTTGCATTATAAATTTTCTAAATAATAACTATAAAGAATATTAAATTTAATATTAACTTTACAAAATTACTACAACTTAAATATTTGAATGTTTTTGAAAAAAGAAGACTGGATAATTTTAAGATTTGCATATAACCAAGGAAAATTCTGTAATTCCCTCAATAAGTTTTTTTATTTTTTAAAAAAAATTCATGTGGAAATAAAATAATTTTTGTACATCATAGAGGTCCAGTATTTGAAGATAAAATCAAAGTGGAATTAGAACAGAAATTTATCAAATGTCGTGCATCTTTCAATATATTTATTGTGCTGAAATATTAAATAAAAATATTTAATAAATAAATATACAGGACTTTGTAAATAACAATTTATATTTTATTGATGTTACTTTAATGTAAAATTCGATATGCCTCCAACTTTATCATCTTACAAATCAACCATTTTTCTTAAAACTTATAACAATAATCGCTGGTAAAGAAGAAAGTTATAGTAGAGGTATATGAAAACTGAAATATGAAGGTAAATAAATTACAACAACCAAATATTTATCATTTTAAAAAGTTTGTGAAAGTTAGACTTTTTATTGGTTGCAAGAATATATCGTAAGACTTTATCATTTATTTAGTGATTTTTTTTTAAAAAAAAAAGTTTGATCAAACTTTACTAGTCCATTTATGGCAATTAATTAAAATAAAATTTATTTTTAAATTAATTTTCCGAATTTCATATGAAATAATTATAATTTTGAAAAAAAAATTATTTAAAATACAAATTAAAACTAAATTCCTTTAGATTCATTATTTTGATCTAAAAAAAAATAGAATTATAAAATTAAAATTAATTATGTCAGCATAAACAAAGTTTAATACATTAGTAAAAAAAAATTTACCATCTACATTAATTTTCAATTGAGAAATATCAATTTGTTGAGTTTCTATCAAATAAAATAAAATTTATTAGACTTTTTTTAAATATTTTTCAAACAGAATAAAATTTAATTACCAGAATATTCTGTGCTTATAATATTATCATATTGATTATAATAATCATCTGAATTTTTTGGTTCAGGAAGATTATTAAAATTAAGTAATCTACTTGTATAAATAGCTTCGGAATGTGTTTCATATGATAAATTAGTAAAAGGAATATTAGTTTGTAATTTATCATTGATTTCGTCTGCTTCTTTAATTTGCTTTTCTATTTCTGTATCTTCCTCCTCTTCAAAAAGTTCATCATGCCATTGATATAAAATATTTTTAACTTCTAGTGCTGATGGACGATTTAATGGATTTGCATCTAAACAAC
>QKYT01000528.1:28468-41458 GCA_003550305.1 Glomus cerebriforme | reverse complement strand
GTCATTTGACTTTTATATGACAAATGACAAATGACTTGTCATTTGATTCATTTGTCATTTCAAGTCATTTGCGAAACACTGCTATATATATATTTTGGGGTCCTAGACTACTCATAAAGTAATTATTATTTACTTACCAATATTTTTAATAACAAAATAATAAAGGTACGTTTAAAAAGTAATAGAAGGGATACGGATTGAAAAAAAAATTCAAGTAAAAAAAAAGATAATTCAAAGACAAAAATCTTCTATGACATAATATTGACCAAAGATAAAAATTTGACAAAATTAACGTTAATTCCAGTCAGATTTAAACTCATTAAAAAAATCCAAAAATGCAAAAAATATTAACTTATAACAAACCGAATGCATGACATAATAATCGTGAACTATTAATATAACCATATTTTTTATAATATTTATTTTTATTATTCAAGGAAAAATTCAAAAGGTTAGAAGCTAATGTTGAAGCTATGGAGAATGAAGTTCGAGAATTAGAAATGAATAAAGAATGGGTTAAAGAAGAAATCTCAAAATTAAAAAGCAAATTGTATCTAAGAAAGAAAGGTATTTTGTATTTATGTTTTTGTTTTTTCTTTTATACTAGATTTAGATTTAAATAATTTATTAAATGTATTTAAATGTAGGAGAACTAAAAAAAAAGTTAAAGGAATATTCAAATGAAATAACGTGTAATAATATGAAATATAATACCAACAGAGATTCTATTAAATATATAACGAGTATTATGAGTCATAAGAATGAACTTTTATCAGATAAAGCTGAGATAAAATGAATTGTACCATTTAAATGATTCATATGTAGAAGAAACAACATCTTAATTCTAATCTAATATTTTAGATAGAACTTTATTGTTTGTGTAATTATTGTGTAATTGTTTTGTGATAATAATTATTGTGTAAAATATTATGTAAATAAAATAATACTTGAAAAAAATTTATAAATTAAACTATCATTCGTAGATTTAAAAACTTGGGGCATATAAGCTTCAAGCATAAAAGCATAAAGTATTAAGCATAAAAGCTTTAAGCATAAAAGCTTATAAAAATGCTGTAAAGGACTAAACTATATATCGAACTTAAATTACATAGTACAAGCAATCCACCATTCTTTTGCAACAGGCCGGGATTTTCATAATTTCTTAATTCTGGCCAAAATTTTATTAATTCTGTTCGAAATTAAAAGTTTATAAATACAATTAATTTCATTGCAAGTAACCAAGGACTGTTCATAATTATGGAAAATCAAGAGTTTGAAATACGGCCATATTAAATTCTAAGAACTCTATTTATATTTGCACATGACGATTGTTGGAATGTTAACCAATCGACGCACCTGACACATCTTGTGTATTGTATTGTGTGACTTTTTAATAGTTGCACCAAATTTATATTTGTTTATTTGTTTATGTATTTAATAAGGAAAATACACACAAAAATCAAGAACTTAATTTCTTTTTCCTTTTTATCATTACTTCAATATGGCTAATAATATCGGAAAGCAAGATAATGAAGATACAAATGAATGGATTAATTGGATTGAAGAAGCTATTTCTCAAAAGTGTTTTAAGTATTATGAATATAAAGATTTTACTAATATCCAAGAAGTTGGCACTGGAGGATTTGCAAAGGTGTTCCGTGCAAATTGGAAAAACTCAGTGCAATATTTTGCATTAAAATCTTTTTATAATCTTAACAATATCAATGGAAAGGAACTCGTTCGTGAGGTTATTATTTCAATATTTGTTTTTATAAATTTTGTACTCTTTTCTTATTTAAATTCATATTTGTTAATATAGCTAAAAATTCAAAGAGATATACATTTTCATGATAATATCATTACCTTCTGTGGAATTACAGAATTTGAGATAGGTAAGATATAAAAAAATTATTAATGTAAAATTACATTGTCATCCAATAAAAATGTAAAAAAAAAATGATTTTGTCTTCAATTATTAGGAAATCAAAATGGTCAATTAAAAAACTATGGGTTAGTAATGGAATATGCCGATAGTGGTACACTTAAAAACTATTTGAACAAAAACTTTAATAATCTTACTTGGAATGATAAATATAACATGGCGTATCAGTTGGCCTGTGCTGTATTATACTTACATAATGAAGGAATGGTGCATCGTGATTTGGTAATATATATATATATATATATATTTTTACCCTTTACTCAATTCAAATACTATTCAAATAAGCATATTTACATATATTAACTTTTTAATAGCATTCTAAAAATGTACTAGTTCATCAGAAAATTATCAAGTTGGCTGATTTCGGATTATCAAAAAGAATTGATGCATCATCTGTATCATCTAAACAATCAAAATTATTTGGAATTGTTCTTTATGTTGACCCAACAAGATTTGATAAAAAAAGAAGCTGTACATTAAGTAAAACAAATGATATTTACAGTATTGGTATATTATTATGGGAGATATCTAGTGGTCAGCCTCCATTTTATACTGAAGAATATGATATTCCTTTGGCTATAGCTATTTTACAAGGTCGTAGAGAAAATCCTGTTCCTGATACACCTGAGGATTATGTAAAAGTTTATACCGGTAAGCAAAAATTCAAACTTAATATTATATAGTATAATATATAATACTATTTATTTATTAAAAACTTATTTTAGAATGTTGGGATGGTGAACCAAACAATCGTCCAACTATAAATCAGGTGATGGAAAGATTAAAAGCAAACATATAAATAGAAAGTCATCAAGTAAATATTCAATCATCAACGCCAAATAATCGTTCTTTAAGTGTTGATGATTCATTACATAGAGAATTATTCAAAGAAATTAAAGATTTTTATAAAAAGGATGCAGCAGAAATAGAACCCAGTACGACATTAACTAATGAAAATAATTTTTCAAAAGGTATTAAGTTCTTTTTATTATTGTTATCTCTCAACAATTTTTTATTCAATACTATACATTGTTTTTACTTTTCACGTTCAAAAATTTAATTGTGATTTTTTTTATAAACTATCCCAATAGTTGTTTCATTTGCAAAACTTCCTTTAATTACTGAAATCGGGGATATTCTTAACGAAGTTATTGAAATAACAAAATCTGCTGAACATAACAAACGAACTTGTAATGTATTATCAAAACGAGTTTATGCTGCAGATTTAGCTATACTTGATCTAGAATATTTTAATGAAAAAAAATATTCAAGTTTACAAAATTTAGTTACTGTTATAACACGAATTAAAAAATTTATGACCGATATTTCTCAAATAGAAACTTTGTATAAGTCAGAATATATTCAACCAACAAATATTGAGAAAACTTTTAAAGAATTATGCGACAATTTTGATAGTTGTATAATTAATCTAGATTTGTCAAATTTTAACTCTACAGTTAAGAGTAAAATTCATCCTGAAAAAGAAGTTGCATCAGTAAAAGCTGATCTAGATGATTTAAATAATGTAAGTTTAAAAAATTAATTTTATACTGTATATTATTATAATTATTAATTTATCAAAAATATTTCAGTATTTATCCAAAGAAGGTGGAATTGACATTAAAGAATTAACTGAGTTTTCTTCAATAATTTTAAAAACAAATGTGATGAATAATACGATGGAAAAATTGGATGAACAAAATGAAAATGTTAAAATTGATAACAGAAAATTCTCTTCAGGTTTGTTTAATTTTTCATAAAGTATAACTGATAATAAACTTTTTTTTATTGATAAATTTTTTAACAATTTTCATTTTCAAAAATTAATTGAATTGTACATTTCTTTTGATATATAATATCCAATAGTTGTTCCATTTATAAAATTCCTTCCTTTAATTTCTGAAATTGAAAATATACTTAATGAAATCATTGAAATAACTCAAGCCGCTGAGCATAACCATAGAATTTGTAACTTATTCAAACAGCGAGTTTATATTGTAAATATGGTAGTATTTAATATTAAGGTTCATAGAGATAAACAAGAATATTTTAATGAAAAAAATTTTTTACGTTTACAAAATTTAGTTACTATCATAACACTAATTAAGAAATTTATGACTGATATTTCTCAAATGAAAAATTTGTTAAAATTAAAATATATTCAACCAAAAAATGTTGAGAGAACTTTTAAAGAATTATGCAGAGATTTTGATATCTGTGTAATTAGTCAGATTTTATCAATATGATTAAGAGTAAAATTCATCCTGAAGAAGAGGTTGCATCAATAAAAGCTGATCTAGATGATTTAAATAACGTAAGTTTAAAAATTAATTTTATATTATACATTTTTTTAATTATTAATTTATTATAAATAATATTAGTACTTAGTAAAAATTGTTGAAGAAGTTGGATTTGACTTCAAAGAATTAAGTAATGAGTTTTCCTCAATGGTTGTAATAATCAACGCGATGAATAGTACAATGGAAAAACTTTTGGATGAACAAACAAAGAATACAAAGGATGAAAATGATAAAACTGGAGATATTTATCAATCAAGAATTGATAGAATTTTTAACAAATATCTATTAAAATTTTCTGATTACAATAAGACTGATAAAGAAGCACGTAAAAGTGTGACCAAATGGGTTAATATTAAAAATAGCAATGAAGAATTCGCATTCAAGACCATCTCTGAGAAGAATAAAAATAGTATACAAAATCAGGTTACAATTCTTAAAAAACTTCACAATTGCCAAAATATCATAAAATGTTACGGACTTGCTTGTGAGGAGAATGAATGGTATTTGGTAACTGAATGGGCTGAATATGGAAATTTACGTGAATTTTATATACAATGTAAAAATCAAATTAATGATAGATTAAAACTACGCATGTCTCTTGATATCGCTCGTGGATTAACTTTTCTAAGAACTTTAGAGGTAAATTAAAAATATTTTATTTTTGTTCTTTTTTTTTTTAAAAAAAAAAAAAGGAAATTGTTTTAATGAAATTATTTTAGATCTTTCATCGTGATATTAGGACTGAGAATATAATGATTACACTCGATAAGACAGCAAAACTTGCAAATTTTAAATTAAGTCGTTCATTAAGCGCAGCAAACTTAAAGCAAAGCCAAAACTTAGACCTATTTCGTTATGCTTCTCCTGAATTATTGGAAAGAATCTCAAATTTTAAATATAATTATAAATGTGAAGTTTACAGCTTTGGAATTTTACTTTGGGAAATTGCTGAAGAGAAAATTCCTTATGAAGAATATAATGATAAAGTAAAAATAACTGAAATTGTGTGTAATGGGTATCGAGAATCATTTTCTGAAAATAGCAAAATGCCAAAAGCATTCAAAAATTTAGCACATGATGGTATGTAAAAAGAATTGAATTTAAAAATTTAAAATTCATCATAAAATATTAATCTACCTCCTATTTTTTAGCTATCAATCATGATCCAGAATTTAGGCCAAATATTACAAAAATGTTTGAAGTTCTCAGCAATTGTTTTGAAAGACCAAAATCGGCATCAAATTCTAACAGTTCACATAACCAAAATAGCACATCCCCAAAGTGTATGTTAAGCATTAATCAAAATGAATACGTCATTTCTTCAAATGATGAAGAATTACCAGATTTCAAGTCATTCAAATATATGACACTTGCTGAAGCACAAAAACAACATAAAATGATTGATAGAAATAATAAACTCATTGGAAATGTTAAGACTGCATATAAATGTTTTGAAGAGTATGTGAATTCTAATATGACAGTCTATAATCAAATTATAGCAAAATATTTTAAAGCATATTATATTTCAAGAGGACTTGTTAAAAGCCCCGAGGACAAAGATAAAGTTGTTGCGCAATTATTTAAAGAAGTTGCTGATGATGAAACAAACGAATTTCCTGAAGCGAAATTAAGGTATGGAGATTGCTTATATAATAGTAGAGGTGTTGAAAGGAATATACTAGAAGCCCTTAATATTTTGAAGATGCTGCTAAAAATGGATTTAAGGTGGCAATGTATAATGTTGGAAAATTATATTATAATAGCGATGGTGTTGAGAAAGACGAGAAAAAAGCTATTAATTATATGAAATTAGCTATTTATCATGAATATGAACCTGCTATCAAATTTTTTAAAGAAAATAATATTCCATACTAAATTATTGATTTTACTTGCAGAAATATAAAAATTAAAAAACTAAATTTTTATTTGTGTGTTCTTCATTCTTTAATAAAATATTTAAATCGATTTCAGTTTGTTCCATTTATTTGAAAATATTAAAAACGGAGTTAAACTATCCACTCTTCCTAATAATAAATATTATAAACTAAAGTTTTCATTATGACTAAAATAGATTGTCGCTAATATCATCAAATATAGTGATGTTAAATAATTTAACTAGTTCTGTTTGGGTTTAAACTAGTAGTTTCAATTAATTAAAAGTTAAAAACCTGGTTTAAAATGAGTTTAAAAACAACATTTTTTTATGAACTTTTATATTAACTTTAATATGTTTTTCAACAAGATTTTCTGATTATTCAGAAATTTTAATAAATACTACTATTTTCAGTAAAAAACATAACTTTTTACCCTTTAATGGGTGTCACCCTGAATCCTGAAATTTATAATCCCGACACTATATAATCGATAATAATCCCGATTGATAAGATCCCGAAATTACAAAATCCTGACTGGTACAAAATTTAGGCACTTTTAAAATCCTGAAATTCATTATACCGACATGTTAAATCCTGAAACATATCCTATATTAAAGAATAATTTTTTTAAATTATAATCACTTTTGCAATTTAATTTTATAAAAATATATTATCATTTAGCATATTCATTATGAATAAAATTACTTGCAATATTAAAAGTAATATAAAATAACCAGCAACTAAATCTGTCATTAGTAAAAGAGTAAACTATCTAGTTTTAAACTAACTAGATATATCACATTAAACACTAACAATTACAAATTAACAATTACAAATGCAAAATATTATCACAAAAATAATAATGTTAAATTACGATGATATAAAATTAACCATAATTTTGTATTGTACTGTATCTTTGATTTAATAAAATTAATCCTGATATATATCCTCATACGGGCAAGATATTCATATAATAATTAAAAATTTTTTCTATTTATAAGGCTGGACAAAATTAATTTTTAGATTTTTGTGACATAAAATTTTAAAAGTGACATGGTCACCCGGGTTTTATTTTTTTTATATATAAATTTTTTTTATATGTATCTTTCTGCCTAAGAGTTTCAATATATATGTGGTGATTCTCTTGAAGCTTTAGCTCAAATACATAAATAGATTATATTGAAAAATTTTTTGAAGATGATATAGTAATCCAATAGAGTATCGGAAGATGGGATGCGACGAATTTTATATTATGAAATCACGTGATAAAATATTTTAAATTTTTGTAAACCTGTCACGGCGGGTCAGAATCTAAAAATTAATTTTGCCCGGCCTAAACAAACATTGTCATAAATATTCACACCTGTTTGTTTGTCATAGTAATAAGAAAAATAACATAAACATTATTGTATTCCTTAAATTAATGGATTTAAATTTCTTGAATATTAGATAAATCTGTAAAAAATTAAAAAATTACTATCAGCTATATGCACTATGAAAAAATTTCAGTCACGTAGGCGTCACAAGCGTTTGCCAATCAAATCGTATCACGTGCAATGGATTTTTTGTTTATCATATCGCGTCCAAATTTTAGTATAATGTATAATAATCTTTATTATAAATACTAAAAGGAAGTAACAGGTAATCCTAAGAAAACTTGTTATAGAAATAGCTTGAACTAGAGCTTGGAACCGGTCCAAAAAAGTTAATAACCGGTTAACCGGTTAATTAATCGGTTAAAACTTAATTCTGGTCGGCATTAAAATTTGGCCAGAATTAACTTTCGTTAAAAATTTGCGAAACTTAATTCCGGCCGGCATTAAATTTGACCGGAATTAACATGTTAAAATAAAATTCCGAATTTTGTTAAATTTGGCCAACGTTAAAGTTTGACCAGAATTGACTTATTGAAATTCAATTAATATGGGAATGATCTGTATTTAACCGTTAAAAAGTGTTAAAAATGATTTTTTAAATGGTTTGATTTTAGAATTTATAATCCAACTTATTATAATATTTTACACCTATACTTCTGTTCAAAATATTCCATTTAATTGGACCATCAATCCAGATGGCTTTATAAATTTGCTAAATCCTTCTTTCAGATCAATATTATGATTCACAAACAAAATTAGAATGGATCTGTGAAAATAAACATCAATGGAAAGCTATTCCTAATAGTATTCAACAAGGAACTTAGTATCCATTCTGCCCTAAATATATAAGAGAAAAATTATGTCATGAAATTTTAACAAAATATCTTGACTTTCCTTCACTAATCCACAGGCCTGATTTCTTAAAGACATAAGAATATCCAAATGGACTAGAACTCGATATTCCCTATTATGAATATGGCTTTGCTATCGAAGTACAAGGCATACAACATGAAAAATATCATGAATTCTTTCATAGAGGAGACCTGAATAATTTCATCAAACAGTAAGCATGGGATCAACTCAAGAAAAAACCATGCAAAAAGAACCAGATTGCATTAAGGTATGTTTGGTATTATGAAGACCCATATGTAGTTATTCCTGAGCATCTTCATGAATTGGGTTTTATTGAATAAACTTAAGACTTTAAAATTATATAATTCCACTTACATTATTTAGTATACTGTTTGGGCAAAGCTGGAATATCAAAAACACAAATTTGTCTCATAATATACTGTAATACCAGTATAATTAGTATAAAAACAGAATACGTTTTTTATTGTGTTTACAATGCCATATAAAAAAATTTTTTTTGATATACTAATATTCTACATGTATTATTAAATTGTAAAAGTGATAATAATAGGATTGAAGTTGCATTACTATTTTTCATCATTCAACATCTCTTTCCTCTATATAATTTTTTTTCTTTGATAATTTTTGTATTGCCCATATGAAGCTTATTATGATTTATCTTTGAAAGAACTCATAAATTATGGGCATTACTGTAGCATGCACTTCTTTTGTTTCTCACTAATCGGAATTCTTGATCAGTGCCCTGACCATCAACTACTCATATACAACAGATGAAATCAGTAAAGGCCAAACCCAAAGTATCAAATAGTTATTACTTATCGCCCAAGTCACAACTGCCTTAAAAAAAGATGGGAGTAAATTGACACTTTCTAAATTCATTGGAATTTCGCATGTTTCAATTTCAAAAAGCTGATATATTCCTAAAAAAATTTGTTAGCAAAGTAATTTCTTCTTATAATAATGTTCATATATACACATACCCAAATAGTCCATGAAGTAAAATCAAAAACTTAGTCTGATGCTCTGTACCATATAGGACTTTCAACTTGACTTTGGATACAACTGTATAGTTATTATATCTTTTCCTGCACATGTATTTTGAACATAATCAGACATTTCTTTGTGACATCAACAACATATGGCCTGGAACCTTCTACCACACAAATTTCATATAGTTTTTCAGTTGTGGTTTACACAATCCCATTTGAGCGGCTGCATTCCCTTCTTGTTTCATTATCAATTTCTATATGCAGATGCTCAAATAGCTTGGTTTCCCTATGAGAATTATAACAAATAAATTTAACACATCAATAAAAAAATGTTAAAAATATTTACAAAATACTTATGGTGTATAACGAATATCTGAAAACCTGCACAGCACCTTTTTTAGAATGGGATGGATGTACGTATTCATAAATTCATCTTTTAGCATATTATGGTTCTTGAGAGGATTGTTATGTAGCAAAGAATACACATCAAAGCTAAAAGATAAATAAGAATGTTAATAAATTCCAGTAAAACTGAGAATAAGAAATTATACTTGCAAGGCTGGTAATGTCTCAAATAAAAATATCTTCAATTTTCTCAACCTCTGGTTCCAATAAATTTTCCAGCTTGCTATCCCATTGTTGATGTGTACAATTCTGTTAAAATAAATAGCAATGATGTGATTGGCAAGCAAAATGACAAATTAGTACAAAATAGTACAGAACAATATTTATATCTCTGAAAAAAAACTTCTCAAGAAATTCAATCGCACTTTCTGGAAACAACTTATTGACAGGCTTAAAGATCTCTTTTAGAACTTGCATGTAGTCATCCTCATCTGTATATCTTAGAATAAACTCTGAAGATGGGGTAGGTCCATAATTTCATTCTGAAGTAATTCATTAATGGAATCATCACAGTATTCTTGAAAACTGCACACCAAACTAGTCATTTTCTCAGAGCATTGTTGCAATTCATTAAGAAGATTTTTAACTAGATTATGATCATGATCACTCTGTAAAATCCATTTGGATTATTAAAAATTCCTAACTACACAGTTAAAGTGACTAAAGATTGCACAATCAACCATATACGTACCAAACTAATCTCATTTTCATGTTCTTCATATTCCTTCACAACTATATCTTTGCCTATTTTTACTCACTCAGATGTTTGTTATTGTGAAGAAGACTTGTTCATAAGGAAAGATGATGTATAGTTAGATGAATATGCATCTTCATCATCATCCTCTTGCTCTTTGATTGATAAGTGATTATAAGGACCTACATAAATGTTTTGTAAACAATCATAAATTTAACTTACCATCCACTAACTGTTTTTGTCATTTTTACAAGCTTTCTTCATTCAGCTTTATTGCTCTTTTTCTGATAATCACATTTAACTCTTTATGTACTTCAGTATTTGTCTCATGAACTTTATCACGAATCTCCATCTGAAATATAGTCTCCAATAGCCATACATTCCAATCTGAATTACACTATTTTGTGAAAAAAAACAGATGTTAGAAGTATTGCCTTCCAAATATGCTTTAAGCATAACATTTGATCATGTACATTAATGCTTTCTTTGATACTTTTTAGTTCTGTCAGTTTTTCCAAATCCTTACAGAAGTTGATTGCCTGTTCAAGAGTTTTTCCATACTTTTCAATAGCATAGTTTTTATGTATCAGTTGAATAAAGTGAAAAAATTCTATAGGAGTAGGATTATTAAAAAAAATCATCCAATCTATATTGCATTGTTTTAGGGGGAACTCACACGAAGACTTTGTAATACATGAGAATAAACAGAAGAGAAATAAGTACATCTTATTTGATCAAAGTTAATAAATAACTGTTGAAGTGTGCCATTATTTACAAGGCTGGCCATCCACTGGATGATAACTTGCCAATTCTTGGCTTCTGATAGATCACAGTCTAACGCAGATGCCTTGTATGCCTAACAGACACCAATAACTCTGTATCCAGAAGTCAGCTGGCAACCCACTGAATGATGACTTGCCATTTACTGGCTTCTGATGATCACAGTCTACCACAGATGCAACTTTCCTTCTTACAAAACTATTGATAAATTTTAAAAAAGAAAAGATTTGTAAAAACTTACCACACGTTGTTTAGTCGAATCTTAGAGAAATATAAATGGTTAGTAGGTTTACAGGAAGTATAGAAGAAAAAAAATAATATTTATCAGCATTAGATTTCTTTCAAGTTTTTGCTTTAGCCATTATTAGATTTTTATTTGCTAGGTTATCCACTTATCTGTTTGGTAGAAGTAATAGTTTTGGCACTTTTGGTAGATAGATTATCACAAGTACAAGATGTAGGATTACATCATTGTGTGACTTCTGAAATTGATACATTGATTAGCCAGATTGTGCGACAATATACAGATGATCCAAAAAAAGCATTAATAATCATTTGTGAAATAGAAATTTCATGGTCTTTAATTTTACTAAGCCAATTGATGATCCATTACAATTAGACTCAGTTGGGATTCTCCTTTGAAACTGGATGAATAGAATTTTCCCTTGAATCTATTGAATGAGTGAGATGAAATGTATATTTTTCCAGACTTCTAGGTCATATTCAGATTTGCTATGCCTCTTCACCCATAAATTCCTTTCATAAATGATGAAATATACTGTATTTTCAGCTCTATAGTTGTATCACTATATCTTGTGTAGAAAGAGATCTAATCAACAAGTGTGATAATTTTCCTATCCTTAGCAGAAATAATATCCTTCAGCATTTATTCTCTAACATGTCAATGGACTTTTCAGCTAATGCAATGGCTTTTCTTGTATCAGGAATTATACTTTTGAAAAAAGCTACCAAATTTGATAATTGGTAACCACTCTCTTCCAAAGACCTGGTCATAGCTATCTCATGAGACTTATACTGCTTTTGCAAATTGAAAAGCTCCTCATTCTTTTTTTCTAATATCTGTTTTGATATACACAACTCCTCATTTTCTCACCTTAATGAAGTTTCACAGCAGTCACTAGTAATAGGCTTCATCTTCTGATGCTCTATTTTCTTAATATAATTTTTAACTGCTTTATTTAACAAATCTTTCACTTTAGGGTGAATACTACTTGCCTGTTCTAGCAATAATGGATATTTTCAAGATGTAAGGCATCAACATATATCTATTTTGATGGATCGAGAAAGCTGGTTAAGTTGTTTCGAGTAATATATGTGAAAAGATGGTATTAGTATGCCAGTCATTTCTTATAGTATTAATGATTCATGATTTCCTTATAACTGAATATGACATATTATGGATAATTAATAAGCAGATTATCAGATTATATTGAGACCGCAAGATATTTTTTTTTTTGTATAAAGATAACTACAAATTTATTTTTTTTTTGTATAGGCTGGAAGATTTTTTTTTTGTTTAAATTTGGATGAAATTTTGATGTGATTTTTGATGCAGAAGGATGTGGTTTGCTTTGTGAGCATTTCAAAGTGAGTGTTGAGTCTCTTGGATCTGTTATACAATCTATACATAGCAAAGCTGCCTCAGAATGCAAGAAAATTATTTTGTATAATCGTCAAGATTATCATGAGACTAGTCCATTTAGAGTATGAGAGAAGTATTGAGAATGAGAGACAAG